>DVQO01000893.1:0-12423 GCA_018231785.1 Danaus gilippus | reverse complement strand
CAAGAAAGGTATAATTAACTAATTTATTTAAATTCATATTTATATTTTAAATAACTATAAATTTCTATAATGTAAAAAAAACATTATAGAAAGTTACTTATAATTCAAATGATTCACAGGATGTCTAGACCACGCATCCTTCCCAGCTTTGTAATGAACTGACCGCATATTAAATACGAAATGTAAATGCCTGTGACTCAGTACGGCAAAGTAATGAGAAAGATGTTAGATTTTGTATGTTCAAACGTGATAATGGCTTTCACGAAGATTACAAGATCACTAGGGATTTCAATTAAACAAAGAAATTTACTAAAAAAATGTAGATTCTGTATAAAAAAAAATTATTTCAAACGAATAAAAAAGAAATATTGTTCGAACATATATAAAGTGGGGCTATTCAACAAGTAACCCTAAAAAACGATAAAAATTTCTAATAAATTAAGAAACAGCAATAAGTGTGAATGCTTTGGGGTGGAATAATGTTTTTGGACGATAATACGTTTATTCAACGCAATTAGGGTGTGGGGGAAACAAAATTATATACAATTCAATAGATTGTATCTTATTAGGGCGTTTGGTTGTATCCCCCCTAGGAAAAGGGAGGGGCGTATAAATTGGTTGAATTAAAGGTTACATACTATGGGGCATACAACTGTCCATGAAGTAGGTATTCATCCGCCTGAAGACAATAGCCCGCTATATATGCGCGTGCACATTTATAATTCAAAATATTTATATAAGACTAGGTGTAACGAAATAAATGAACTAAAGGTAAATACATAATGTCAAACTAGGTAAAAACATTATTATTAATTACCTTTTTATTGGTGGAAAATAATAACATACATTTTTATTTCTAATTTGATTGTACAAATGAACCAACTATCGAATGATGAATCATCAATTAAAAGTATTCGTATACATGTTTTTAGTTTCCTAATGGATAATTAAAGCATTGAGAAGATTGTATTGATTGCAGTGATTGATATAATCTGACGGCTTTGATATGAAAAAATTAAGTAAAATAAACTTATAATTACGAGTATAAGGTAAAGACTTTCAACCTACGACGGCGTCTTTTTTGATAAAAAATATTATCACCTGATTTTTAATCTATTGATTATTATTTATTATATTCACACAAGTTAGAACAATATTAAAACAATTACATATATGTCCATTGATTCTGACTTCTCAATACAGTTTAAAAATATCAAAACTTTAACATATATAAAGTTAAAATATTTATATCGTCTCTGTAATGTCAATAAAATGCAGACAGTGCAATAAAAATGAATGGCTGACATAGTATCCTGAGCCTAGTTCAAACATCTTGTAGATCTTTCCTGCTATCGCTAACGATGAGACAGGCAATGTTAGCTGGCTTAACATTCTTTTGAAATACCCTTACAATGCATTTAACATCCCATGGTATTACGGTATTTATTTCAAATGAAATAGAGTTTACAATCGCATGATGCAAGGGCATCGTAACTCTGAGTACATGTTGGGTAATGTTACAGATCAATTGCATACATAGTTCGTTATTGATATAGACACCACAGCATGGATAATGGAACTTGTATAACAGTATTATATTTGGGCAAGTAATATACACTATATGTGATACATTGCATATTGTATTGTCCCATGGCTTGCTTTGATTAATCAAACGTATATAATTAATATAAACGATATGAACATTAACCAAATTACATATAAAGAAAAATACTTTTTTTGACTTTCTCACAAACAGCAGAAACAAAATTTGGGTAAAAATTGTAAATTCCCAAGATGGTCATCTCACCGGCAGTAAAAACGTTGATAAATATCAGAACATGGTCCCGAAAGAATTAAATCCGTAAAAAGGGACGTCGATTTGTCAAAATGTCCAACTATCTGCTGAGGAATCCGTCATCGGAGCAGAGACGATTTATCGGTACATATCTCACATGGATCTCGAAAGAACAATATCGAGATATCAACGAAAGAAAATTCAAAAATACTCCTGTCGCAGAGTAGGTGGGGTGACCATTTATAGCCATTATAAATTTCTTGGATTCAAATCATTTTGATGTCAGTTAATACTCATGTTCTGATTTCCCCAGAAAAAGCATACTTCAATGTAAACTGTAGTTTTAGCAATGGACACAATCTTATTCTTTTTGATATTTCCTTTTTAATTTCAAATTAAAGTAGGAGGGTTGACGAGCTTTAAACAAAACTATTAAATCGTCTCAACAAAAATCTCTTTACTTAATTAGATTGATGTTCAGAAATGAGCTAAAATAGTCTTTAGTACTATAAATCTTTTATAGAAAAAGTATTCACACGGATATTCGGAGAAAGAAAAATAATTGCAAATTGAATTTAAATTTGGTTCTTCAAATCCCGGACATGTAAAGCCTTTTTAAAACTCTAAACTATTTGGATAGAAGGAGTACTTGCATGAAGATGCATCCCCATATATTTACTTATTTTATATTTAACAGCGAGACTTGTGAAACATAAGATAAGTTAATATGATGTCTATATCTATGGAACATTTTCCAAATTAAATACAGGTAAACTATTAAGTATATAATGGATTTATTTTTTACGAAAACACTTTAATTCAAGTTTGTTTCATACAATTAGCTCTACAATTCCTTAAATAAACTAACACCTAATTAAATATTCAAATGCATACAACCTAAATTGTACTATTTACACTTTTATGACATTTCTTTACTATAACGTAGGCTATATACATACCTATTTTGTTACATTATAAAGTTATTACAATAAAAAATTAACTTCCAATTGATAAATGAAAATTTAACTGTATTAATTGTCATAAAATATAAAGAACTCACACTCAATGGAAAGTAATAAGTTACTGATTATTCAATATTGTCTTCTCTAAAATTTTTATAATGGTCAACCTATTTATCGTAGGATTGATCTCAGAACGGTAGCTATTTGTCAATGCCGCTTCTATAATTATTAAAAAGGAAAAAAAGAAATTGAAAAGGCTTTTAATTAATTTGGCCCGCCTGGAACTTCTAAATTATGATTATCGTCCTAAAACTTCGCTTGGGAAATGGAGTTTTTATCAGCATTAAAACAATCCCGTAAAGGGAATTTGAGCGGTCTTTTGTAAGGTTTATAAAAATATAACAGGCAAATATTTAATAAAGTTGACAGTGAAATTTTCAATGAATGCCATTTCATCATGAATACTTTTCGTGCCTTTTTTGTATTTGAAATAAAAATGACAAATATCATCGGCTCCTTTCAAACAGTAACTATTAGAAACAAGAGAATAATGAGCATTGTTTAACTCAGTTCTATTATATTTTTTAAAAAATCTGAAATATTTTTCAAAGGAAGTTGGAAAATTTAATATCCGACGTGAGTTAATATTTTAACAAAGTCCATGCTTTTAAAATTGTTCAATATTGATGTGTTAAGTTCAGCTCTAACTTTTGTACCACGTCGGGAACCTTTATAATGAAATAAGTGTATTAAAACATTAACTAACAACGATGTTATGAAGAAACTTTCAAAAAACATATTTTTTTATTATATTTAAGAGAAATATTGCAGTAAGTGAGAGTAGTGTCCACTATCTAATCTGCGAGCACAATATGGCGTACAATATTTAATGTCGGCTTAACACTATTTACCCACTGATAATCTTATGATAATAAAGGTCATCGACCCCAATATTACATTCATAATATAGCGAGTAAAATCATTTATTTAAAAATTAAATCGTGGGTTTGATGTAGGAAGACATGACTTTTACAAAATGACTCGATTTTTAATTGTTGCCTTTAATATTAAAACTATTATGTGATCTTACGTACGCATTACGTGATTGTAAATATCTTGTACGATATCCATTGTAAAGCATTAGTGTTTACCACATAAATGGAATATACCCGTATATTGGAAATGCTCTGCCAGCCTTATTTGTGTCTAGGGTACACTAGCAGTTTTTAATAATGGATTACTGACATAAATCACGAAATATTATCGGCGACCACCGCAGTCGGGTTAGAATGTACAGTATTTAAATCGAAATTAAGAGATTGCATCATAAGCCTAGATCAATATATGTTCAAAATTCACAAATCAGAGACAATACGAATTTATCAATCATTTTCAATGTTCAAAATAAAAATTTGATAACTTCGTCTTATTGACACTCACAGAACTAATAATAATATTAACTATTTAATATTTATCATATAAAAATGAACTTTATACTTTAATGTATTCAGGATAACATTCGAGTCATGAAAAGTCTCGTATCGTCCTAAATATGCGCATAATAAACCTGCCACATCATCTTAGACAATTAAACAATATATAAACAAAGTTCGCCTCCGTGGTCATTTTAATAAATTATAAATGCTTATTGCTGTTCCATAGTCATGTATGTCTGTATTATTATTTATGATAAGATAATATTATGTTATAGAAACAATAAAATTAAATCTTAAACTTAAATATTTATATGTACCTAAGTCTGCGTTCATAGAATTATGAAGTTATGTGATACTGCAATTTCTTTTTTTATTTAAAATTTAGTAGTAAAGTTCTCAAATATATTTTATGTCAAAGAACTGTAAATTTATATAATTAGATTTTCTTTATAGAAGTAACTAGTAAGGGATGAACTTCTTCAATCAATATAAAAACATATAAAAAACGGTTATCCCTCCTAGATTCATAAACTGACTTAATTTTTAAATACTAACAAGATGATTCACCATCACAGAGGTGGCATACAATTATTGTATATCAAAAGATAATGATCACACGGGATTAAGTCATAAAGATATTTAAAAAATAAATAAAGTCTAACAAGTTAATGATATTAAATTAACGATCTCAACGCGGCCGCAAAAGCGACCACCGCGCGACCACCCGGCGCTTCTGCGAAGGTGACTCAATTTGCGAATCGACACCTACTCATTATTAAGAAATAATAGACGTTTTAAATGTCTAATGAAAGAATGTTTTAAGCCACACACAGTTACATATTTAGTCGGTAATATAAACATTTTAGATAACATGTCAAATTTGTTTGTAGGGGTTTTTTGCAATATAAATAACAAATAAAATTTTTCGTTCTTAGAAATCGATATTTTTATTTGATCCATTCGCTGCGATATAAAAAGAAAATCAATAAAAACTTCGCTAAAAAGCTTTATTTAAAGTCTCGGTTGAATAGATATAGATAGCAAAAAAAAAAACAAACGACATTTTTTATTTAAAAATAAGTAAACAAGTGGGCGGAAGTAATCACGGATAGTCTACGTATTTTCCTCTTAAAAGGTTAATTACTTTTCTGTATAGCCGCCCTGATATCTTAATCAAACGAGACGATGTTATAAAAACCACAAGAATTTTACGCTGGTTATAAAAATAAGATAAAAACGCGTTAAGTCTTCGTCGTTTCACGGCCCATTCACAGGACAGATCATATGAATTCCTTTTTACTTACGTTATCATAAACGCTATAAAATAACTTTTATTTAACAGGGTAACTGTAATAAAATTGTCTTTCTTGTACGAAATTCTATACCAGATAAAAAAAGAAGTAGAAAGTCAGAAACAATATAAATAAAAAGATTTCTGGACAACAAAAGCACTTAAAGAGTGTGTTTAACACAAAACCTCAAAAGGCTATGACTAATGAAGCTAATCTTAAAATTACAGTTCCGAGCAAACATTTTAAGCCAGCATTCTTCAACAATAACCGAGTAATGAGGGAAGCAAATAGAAAGCGTATCAACCTTAACATTTCATGTACTTACGAAATCCAGACCATAAACCGTTATCCCAAACTTCTTGATACAACAGAAAGAGTTTATAATGTCGTAAAATACTGATGAGAAGATAAGACTTATTGTCGCTTGCTCTTGACTAAGAACCGCGTGCGTCAAATATTTAATATTTACTTAAAACGATATTTGTTTACTCATTAACGTTTTAGAGTGTGCGATAAGGTACTGGCGATTTGTCACGTTCGATGTTAAATTTACGATAAGCACTTCTGAGAATAATAAAGAACAGTTTTAAATGAGAATAATTATAAAATATTAAACGAAGGATTCGTAATAGCTGTTTCGTGTTGTGGCAGATATTATCCAAAGAAAAAATTAAACTAGAAACATGCTTATAAATATCGTATAAACGCAGTGTAACAATTTTGAAGTAGTCAATTCTGTTAAATTATTCTGTTCTTTAATTAAAAAAACGCTAACAAAAGGAAACAGCTCCAACTAAAATATATGAAACGTAACAAAATTTAAATTTATGAATTCTAAAACACTTTGTATTTCACTTTATGTAAGCTTTTTCCAAGTGGACTGTTGCTGAAATGAAGTGGCATTCTAATTAGAATTTGCATTAAAACTTTTAACATATTTAACTTATTCTTACGTTTCTTATTTTAATGCCATTAAAATTTTTATTTATTCCGCTAGTGCTCATTCATATCCAAAAGTGTTTATAGGAAAAAATAATATAAAGGCTACTCACTGGTTCCGTATCGCAAGTTTCCAAATCTGGTATAGGATCGTCACCACAATAATAATCTGCTTGTAAAAACGGCGGCCGAGGCGGCGGTGGCACCAAAAATTCCGGAGGTGGTCCAAGACAATCACACTCCGTAAGATCTTCCAGTTCCCACATCTCGTACTTATCTAACTTAAAACTATTCACAACCTTCTCGCTGTAATCACTAACAGAATAGCTAGTATCACGTTTGACGCGTTCCACTTCATTAGAAGTCCTAAGTTTTATTATATTGGCTATGTAAAGTTCGTCATCGACATCACTCCATACGTTTTTTCTAACTTCATCTCTATCGTCACTTTTAATTATTCCATCACTTTCTGACGCTATAACACCGTCATCAACAGTTTTTCTTGGTTCCTTTTCCTTTTCTGCTTCAGGTTTATTGCTATTAACATTTTTATTTCCAATATTATGTAGGATTCCGCTCAAGTTAGACTCTTGGGAAGGTTTTGTATTGAAGACCTCATACTGAGCATTATTTGTCCAATGAGCGTACGATGACGCCTTAGTAGGACTGTCAGTGTATCTTTCGTCCATACGCAGTTTTCTGGAATATCTGTAACAAAACAAACATTTAAAATACAAGTCTTATCTTAAAAACAAATCTAAACAACTAATTTCGTGTCAGATACTGGCCGGATCATTTCTTGCTAGCATCAAACCACTTATTATTTAATAGCGAAGCTAACACCTCATTTTGTTTAACAAAGACACCGCAATTAGAGACTACTACATCTTAGAGCACAATAGGTACATTACTATCGATATCATCTGGCTCCACTGGTTATTTTAATTTATTTTTTACAGCTTCAATATAAGCGGATGGTTTTTAGCTATGCACTTTATCGAGATGGTGTCAGAACGTGCTTTGAAATATTAAAGTTCAATGTATCGGAAATGAAATGTTTGTTGTATCTATTTAATTGCAATGAAAATTTGATAGGATAAATTTAAAAATACAAGTATATATAACATTTTCAATGAATAATTTAATACGAACAATTCAAATACATTTAGTTATAAATAAATAAAGTAGTATTTTAGTAAAGGTATGTACATAGAGAAGTTGCTAATGTTCTCAATTGTAATGTACAGAAGTACACAATGGTGAAGTGAATATCTGAGAAACGGCACAAGATTGCGGGGTCATGGGGTCAAAACACCTTTAAGACTCTCGATGTCATAGTGAATGTATTTAATACATTCTATGCTTAGAAACATTATACGGTATTAGTGATTGATCAATTGACAGGTTTCTCATAAGACACCATTGGAGGGATTTCTATGAATATTATGTTGTGATTACATTTCTTTTTGGTATATTCATAAATTATATATTTCAACGGTAATTACAAAATTTTGAAAGCATCATGCATATTTTAAGAGTTAATTTCAAATGTAAGTTACAAAATAATGATTAATAAATCATCGATTTTGTAAACATGGTCTTAATGTTATGTAAAATAAAATATTAGGTAGGTAATATCCATTGATAGAATTTTTAATTTTGACATTTTATTAATTAGAAAATCATGGATGGATATTTTGATGTAATGTTACATTTCAAACATTTTTCAGTTCTATGATCGGATAAAGATCGTTAAACACGTATGTGAATATTGAACCGATGGTGCAGGTAATCTCATTAACATTTTGGCGAGTACCGCCGGAGTTGACACCAGCACAAAGCCAAGGGCCCTCAAGCTTCTTAACGAACCTATTCTATTGGTTTCATATGTGAAATATATTCGTTACGATATCTATCGCTTTATGTTTTACGTAATTAAACTTAAACATTTTGTTTTCAGACACATAATTTCAATGAAAATGATTAAGCATGATTATAGAAAATGATGATTGGTATGTTAGTATATTAGTATAACTGATTTAAGGAAACTATTGTAATAAAATTTCTACATAAGGATAGATGCCAAAACACTTAAAAGAATAATATTAAAGGCGCTCCGGAATAAGCATGGACAGCATCCAACTAGACTCAGAATGTCAAGACATATTTAAAACATTGGATCGTGCAATGTGAACATGGCTTCACGACCTATAAAAATGAGTTTAAGTGGTATGGCGGGAATCTGGAGGCTTTTATTATTGCATTTCCTCTGTAGAGTGTATTATATTAAATATCTATTGTAGCACTTTTAATTTACATATATTTTATTAATATCACACTTTTTTTTATATATTGATAAAAAAATATTGTTATGTTTGTATAAAATATGTTGGCATCATGTTGAAAACTTAACCCCGACAACGTGAATACGGAAATCATAAACTTATTTGCATATTTATAAAAAAATTCATTTAGAACTCTTTAGAATAACAATAATGAGATTAAATTATATTGCTTTTAAAAAAAGTTATAAAAGCATTTTTTTACTTTTTCCTTTTCATAGCTTTAATAATGTTCCTGTAATTGAACTAGCTATGTTATTTAAGTATACGATGGAATATTTTATTTATAAGTATAAAGTTATAAAATTTAAAAAAAAAACAACCTTTATATAGAATAATGTAAATCCAATCCAAAATCATATTGCCCACACAACTTAACGTTCACTTTCCATTATTTCGACTTCTCACAACACTAACACTCGCACGTACTTCGTTCTCAAACCGACAACATGCTTTCCCAAAAGCTCACAACTAAATGAAATGTTATCCAGCATACGATCCCTTTTATAACCTCGGTTCTTGACGGGGATATCCGTCGATGATTGGTCAACTATTCAGGTAGTCCTTTTTTTTATAAAAACTTTATACCAAAGCTACTTTCTTGTCAAAACGTATTTGAATATTTGTTATTTCGATTTGTAACGAAAATAATCTTAGTATAAAATAACAAATATAGTATAACTCTTGTGTATTTAATAGTATTCATAAATAGATCTGCTTCTTTTCAGATTTTATATGATTTTGGTTAGTATTGAAAATGGTTTAAATATTGTTTTAGAAAGAGCGTTTAAAATAAGTTAAATAAATTAGCAGCCAAGTTAGAATTCGAAATTAAATAAAGTTTAATGCTGAAAAGTAAAGTTGCAAAAACTTTGTAAACACTAATTAAGAAAGTGCAAGCGTTAGGTATTTCTGTGTTATATGTCTTATTTATATAAAAACGACTGGAATAATAAAAGGACATTTTGTTTTATTGTACAAAGATTAATAATGTTTGATTAAAAGCGTTAGGTATTTACCTAGTAAAATTTACTTGATGTTGTTATTTTAAAAATATTTAGGATAGCTAAAAATTTGTAATTTCTTTATTTTTTAATTTGGACGTTTCATTCTTAATTGTAGTGAATTCATATAACACACAGATGTGTACTGAAGTAGTTTTTATAAAACCAAGTACCTACTTTAAATAATTTTTAATGTAAATTTTATGTTCTATCTATAGCCATACTTATGAACGTGTTACATCATAGGTTCCAAAATTCGTTTATTCTAACAACTCAATTTCATCTGTACAATCAAACCTACCAGTTTAAATCTAACTTAAGCCATCAAAAATTCAACCCCTTCTGATGGTCAAACTTGCTTTCTATCGATCCCACTCACCCCACATTTAATTTGTACTTAACTGTGTTCAAATTTTAACATAGGTAATTGTATCACGTCTGCTTATAGATGAAGCTCCTATTTATGAATATGGGGGCATCGAATAATTAAAGTGTCTGAAGGGATTTCCAGAACAAAAATCATATCATTTTGTCGATATTCACATGTTTTTTTTTAATGATTTTTGTATTATTATTTCGGTCCCCTAATATTAATCTGCATAAGACAATTGTTTACATCTCGTATTTTTTTCATATCGTTTGTAAGCTTCTGTGCTAGTAATCTGTGTGGTCAAACATTTTAACACTAAGAGGGTAAGCTGTTTTGGTGTTTGTTCCCATTTTAGCCGTGTCCTGACTAATGGCGTCTTGTTCCAGTGGCTGAGCTGGGCATATTTACTTTAATTAGTTTGTTTAATATCATATACACATAATATAAGTATATTATGATATTTATATTCGTTTGATTATTTAAAAAATATTTATCAACTCTTAGGTTAGTTATTAGTTTTAAGACGTAGTTTGAATGTCAGTCTTAATAAAAACAATTACTTTCTTTTTTATGCAATTTTTCTATTGGTTATATTAGTCCAATATAGAACAGCTATCTTATCTATGTTTAATGAGTTCTTTGCGTAGTATTTAGCAATCATTTGTTAACTAAAGCCATATCTATTTTTAAGTACTTCAAAGTGTATTTTGTAAAATTAGGTACAACATATATGTTAAACACTACAAATCACATAATTTATGTTAAACAAAGTACTAAAAGATAAATTTGTGTCACATATGAATGTGCATCAACTTGGCACTGTCTCCAAAAAAAGGAGAAACGATTTACAAAGCAAAACGGAACGCTATAAAATGCAATAATGCTACCAATTTTCTGAAACGACCTTAAGGAAGACGAAAACAAGACCATAACCTAATTTTTCATACATTCATCCTCTTAATGGTATGTTCTAGATTTTGATCTCTGCGATGCCAAGAGCGCTGCCAAGTGGCGTGGTCTAATATACTCCACTTGGGGCCAGGGTAGGGGTGTATCTATTTAAATGGGATGTTAGCACACTTATTAAAGTAATAATATTTTAATGATTTAATTAATACCTTATTTATGAATTAAAAACCAAGTATCGTCGAAAAGATTTAAAAACGTAGACACATAAATGTATAAACATTAAGTCAGATAAATAGTACAAAGATTTTTGAAATCAATTTTTAATTTTATTCAAGCAACTCTCAGATAGAGTCTGTATATCTTGAGAAGAAAAATCTGCATTCGCAAACAGCTGTATTTTCGGTGTCAGTGGGGGATTCGGAGCATCTCATTAATATATGCCGCGTAGAGAGGAACTGTATTTTGTTAGCACCACAATCAAGATACATGGTTCATTTGGTTGGATGTTATAAATACTATGTCAAAATCAGATTTCTGTTTAAGAGGTAAAAATGATCTGAGATATTATAACATCAAGATCCATTTAGTTCTGGAAAATATTTTTTTGGTATACCTATGATTTTACTTAAATTTGTTATTTTATTCGCTGGCTTAAAGATAAAAGGATCATGAAATAAACTTCATAATTATTATAATAATTAAAATTTTTATATATTTTCGACGGTTTACTTGGAAATGAAATGTAGGGTATACAATTACTGTTTAATTGACCAGATTTAGATTTTTTTATAATTTAATTAATCGTCCTCTTTCCTAAATCTTGCCTTGTTTTGTTCTTAATTTATAACTAAAATAATTTCTGCAGAATAACAATAATAAAAATCATGAAATTTTCACTAATAATGAAACAATCATTGAATTACAAGATATATCAACAATATCTAACCTATGCGGTTCCAAGAAAATCAACTAAATTGGCAAGATTCCGAAAACCGTTACGTGAAATTAGTATCTAAAATTGTAGTTCCCAAATTCGTGTTACCAGGACGTGTCCCAAATTTAATTACGTTGATATGCACTCACGAAAATCAGATTCAGAATTCAAATCAAACCACGTGCTAACAATTACAACTCCACCAAACTCGTTCAAAATAGTGCGTATTAAAATGCCTTCCTTGTCAAAATTAGCGATCACTTTTCATATGTGATAAAACTTACTCAGTTCATAAAGAACACGAGTTAAAACTATACTATACATTTTAAATCTATTTCAACATTTTGAACAAAAAATTCAGTGCATTATTTGTACATTTCTTTTGGATGAATTTTCTAGCTAATTTGGTACTATGCAGTAAAGTGAATGATTGATATCTG
>DVQO01000892.1:0-12435 GCA_018231785.1 Danaus gilippus | reverse complement strand
ATAAACTTATATAAAACTATAAAATTTACTAGAAATACGGAAAATGTGTCAATAAGTTTTCATGTATATTTTAATATATGCAATAAGTATGCATTGATGTCCCCACTCCTTAATTTAACTATTAAGCCATAAGATATATTGATTACACGGTTTCCATGCAACCTTTGTTAGAAATCGTGTTGTTAATTTGTATCCTGTATAATGTTTGGGCTAAAACATATTTTCATTATTAATAAACAATTTTGAAAAAAATATTTTCCAAACTTAATACTGGCCGAATAAAAACTTTTTTTTGTGATAAAGTTACTCGTAAAACTATACGACGGGTATGAATAAAGTATCCTTCTTATACTGGGAGTACTGATATTACAGAATTCTTTCTTAAAATTTTATACATATCCAAGAAAAGAGTAAGTAAGCATGTAAGTATATTATATATTCTTGTAGCTTATGTTTTATATTTTATTTTTAATAGTAAGACGGTTATACAACGATTTATATTTGAGGTTTAATGAAAAATTATTGTCGCTTTGAATAAAAATTTGTGGTTTTAGTTTAGAAGTGAAATTGTTTCATAATATTTATATTTATGGGCCGAAGCTTAAAATAAAAAGAAGTGATAACAGATTGTTATATACAATAATGAAATAAATTCTATGCTTTAAAAAATTAGAAAAATAAAAGACCGTAAGGATTAAAAAAAAGTTGATGACCCTGAAACATGAATTTGAAAAATCAAACGATGTTGAAAACTAGAAAATGTCAAGAGAGATATTCAACGAAATTAAAAAATAATTTTTGTTTAGATGATAACATTGAATTAAAAAATGAAGTTTGGTTTATTAATAATTATACAGAAGACGCTAAAAATTTAGTAATAGAAAATGATAGTGACTTCAAGTTAATACAGAAAGAAAAAACTGATTCACATTCAACATCCGCAGATAAAACAATGAAGACTGATAGTAAAAATACTATGATAAATTTAAAAACAAAAATTCAAGAAAAAGAAATTAAAAATAGTGGAATAAGTGCGCAAAATAATAATGAAAACAAAGAAATATTGAATGAATACAAAAAAGATCTACAGTCACTGTTGATAATGATGACAATTAATAAAAATACAGATGCTGAATCTGACGAGGAAGTTTGTAGAACAAATAAGAGTGTATTATGCCAAAGTAATTATAAGCCTAACATTGAAGAACATTCTTCAGACAGTGATTTAAATAATATTCTATTTATTACACCAGCAGTTACAAAAATTCGTGAACGACAAAAATATTTAAGCACGAAATACACGAGATTATGGAGAATGTATGTTAATAAAAAGAAGGAAATTCGTATGTACGAACAACGAAAAGAAACATTAAATATATTTTTTGAAAAACTTGCAAAGAAAAAATGTAATGTGAATAATAATGAACCGGAGTCAGTGCAAAAATCGAAGTTACTTGCACGAGATTATAACTCATATCAACACCGGTAAATATTTATTAAACACAAATTATCACATATGTATATAAAAGTCAAATGTTGATCGCGTAAATATTTATACACCAACTGATTTCTCCTGTTGTAGATATAAAGTCCAAAAGCATATAATAGCACTGCAAAAAGCAAAACTAGAAGAACAAAACAAATTAATAGAACAGCTGAAATATAATAAAATTGTTGACGCATCACAACAGTCCTTGAACACTATGAAGGAAGATATACGAAGGACGTATTACGAAATAGACAAACATCTCAAACCAAAAATTAAAAATCTAACAAACGAGCTGAAAATTAAAGAATTTGAAGGTACTTTCTATTTTATACCTAGTGTATACTTCTTAATGAAATCCTGGTTGAAATTCTAATATTATGTTTCAGAACCATCTCTTATATTACATTGTTTAAAAGTCCCTCAATTTCTTCAAAGAATGGAAGCCAGGGCGAGAGAACGTGAAGAAAAGCATGCCTTGATAAGAGAAAGAAGACAGCAGATAGAAGAAGAACGTATTCGTCTTAAACAACAGGTAACAACTAATAGACAAGAAATTAATGCAATATTTCCAACAAGCTCCTAAAAGGAATACTGTTAAAAACCTAATGATTTATTTTTAATAGGCGGAATTAGCGAAACTGGAAATGGATAGAGAAGAAAAATTAAAAAGAATTAAAGAGTTAAAAGACAAGCGTAAAAAAGAGAAAATTGAAAATATAAGGAAAAAACAACACGCGGAAAGAATGAGAGCTCTAATTGTGATGGCCGATTTACATTACGAAAGAAATTTGATGGCAAAATATGGCATCAGGCCATTAAGGCGTTTAATGGAAATAAAGCAAGATAATATCGAAAAAGCGAAAAGGCATTATAGATTCCAGTTGTTGAAGAATTTGTTCTTACATTGGATGTGGTATACGGAAGACAGGTGGTTTGAAAGAAATTATAAAGCGGAAGAATTTTATAGAAAGAAAATATTAACCAAAATCTTTAATGGTTTTAAAATGGTAATCTGTGTAGTACAAATAAAAACACAAGTAATTATTACGTAGAAAATGATTACGTTACTATTTATGTTTCATTACAGAACTATCACGAATATATTCTGAAAAAACAAGTGGCCGAAGATTACTACGACCTATATGTTACAAATTTGGTTTTCCGAAAATTCCGAGACGGCATAAGAGTTATAAGGCAAGAAAACGAATTTAAATGGAAAAAAGCTGTAGTATATCACAACAGGTAATAAATTGATTTGTCAAACAAATCTCATTGAACACAGAATATCTTAATTATTTCTTTATTTTTATACATTTCAGCAATATATTATTCAAAACGTTTACTTGCTGGCGCACGTTACCCACTTTGAACGCTTTGAAAAGAGAACAGGAAGTAAGAAAGTTAAGATGGAGGGAGAAAGTATTATTAGTTGTTCCAGATTATTGCCCGCCTGATGATTAAACATAAAATTAATGTTTAAATATAATAGCTAAAATAATATGCCTTATTAGTAATTACTTTTAAGTTGAAATAAAACCAGACTTACTAGTTTATAAGTATGAAGTTTATGATCTCTTTCCAACGTATACATGGGTAGTGGAATGGTAAAAAAAGAAGAATTAGGGCGAAGTGACATTTGAAAAAAAATACAACAACTTTTTTTTTCAATAATTATGTATCGACACTGGACTGTAATGATTTTTAAAAAGAACCGAAATCTCCGGATGCTTAATAAAATTTTTCTATTATGGGCATAGAAAGTTCCATAGATTAGGGAAAATAATACATAGCAGTAATTGCTGTAGTACAACAGCAATCCTATGTATATAACATTTCAGCTTTATTTACCTAGTGAAAATTCTAAGATTTATATAAAATACTCTTTTACTTTAATTGTTTTTACTTACAGCTATTTGTTTGATATTTATTCTACAATACGTTATTGTGCACATGTATGATTGTAAGTGATGAGTATTGTAATTCCTATTTAATAGTAATTTTAAGGTATCCGGGAACAATGTGACCATATGCAATTTTTTTAAATAGAATATTCAAGAACTCCGGAGTTATTGAAGTCTCATTTATAATATCAGAAGTAGTGTAAGTTTATTCTAGTCTTAGTATTATTTGTGTATGACAAGTATTATAAATATACCTTGAATTTCAATGAACATTAAAAATTTCATGCATTTTTATTAATATCAATCCAATCTAAAAATTATTGCTGCATCTTTATAATTATTTTATTTGTAATAAAAATATTTAATATTATAATTTTTATCAACTTATTATAAATTTTGATTACAAGGTGAAAAAATATTTTCACTAATTTGTGAATATCTACCTATTTCTAGTAGGTACTTTGAAATACCTTTCTGAATTTTAACCGTATCTGAAAATCTAATAGAATAATTAATAATAGAAATAATTTATAATTAAAAATATATAGATGTATACATTGATTTAAATTGTTATCGATTTAAAGACAGGCATAGCGATGACTATAAGATTTTAAATTATTATGCTCTAGTTTATACCCCAATAGCGTTGACCTTTGAAGATATAAACTTTTTATTATAAAATATTCTTTTGTGAGCCTTAATAACATAGGAGATATCTATAGCAAATTCATTAATAAAAGGAATACAGGAAAAATATTACAAGTTTCAATAATGCTATTAAAAATTGCAATTGTAAATTCTTAGGATATACCGTGCAGATACAGTTTACTTTTGTCTATGGTGTGGTAAAATTTATTTACAGCGAGTGACATTTGTCAAAGGGCGGGAAAATTACGAAATCATCTTTTTCTATTAAAGCCGCTGAGACTACTTGCTCTTCTTATAATTTATTTTTCATTTAAAATATTACTTACTAAATAACCAAAATAATCATGTTAAGATTTGAAGGACGGAGATATTATTTTAATGTAAGAGAATATTTATTTTTTGTTTCTTATTGTCGCATATGTTAGTAAATTTAAAAGCTAAAGAGTGTAAGAGCTCAGTAAGGAATGGTAAATAATTTAATATTTTATATTAATTCTAACATAGAAATGCTTATTGATTTATAGATGTTTATTTAATTCATAATATAATTATTACTTTATAAAATTCATTTGAGTTACGTAACATGACTTCAAAACCGACATATCATATCTTATGTATTCTACTCCAACTTAGTACAATGATATAAATAGCTTTATGACTAAATTTAAATTATGTATATGTTAATGTATGGATAATTATAAAATAATTTATAGCGTCATTTCAATCCTATCATTCAATGTGAATATGATATAAACGTAATCGTTTTGTAAAGGAACTTTTTCTCGCACATTAGTGTGAAAACTATTATTTGAGTGAAGCGAGAAACGCTATACTAGCGACTGAGGTTATTCATCCACAAAGATGATCTCGGCAACCGAATGTACGATTGGGTCGAGTTTTTTTTGGTTCTATAGCCCTGTTTACTGGGGTGGTTTTTATAAAATTAAATCAAACCACCAATTTCAATTTTAGGTCCGGAATATGGAACCCAACTCCAAAATATACTTCAGTACCAAAACGCTGAGGTGACTTCACTCAACTTGCACTGAGAGCTGTTGTTTTAAGAGAAGCGAGAAAAAACACGAAGGTACATCTCCTAGTTTAAAAACAATTTCAGAATTTCTTAGACTCTCAAGTAAATCTATCTTGATTTATTTCGTAATCCCTAATGATAATAAATTTTTGGATTTAAATAATTCAATTTAAATCTAAATTTAATCATAATATTTCAATACTTTAAGTTCATTATTTGCCTGTGGCATTTAGGTCAGTATTTTTATACTGTTAACACATTAATAAGTTTCTTCCATTGCGGTTCTGAAACAGAAAACAAGATTAAAATTTTTGTTTAAAATATATCAATTGCAGTCTTGAAGGATACATTGAAAAGCTTACCGCTATATTTTGGAATGTATATGAGAATTTGTCGTATTAAAACTAGAGAAGTTACTAGAAGGTAACCAAGTCCGTATATACAGGATACAAAACATAACGCCAAGCTGAAAAATATTAAGAAATTCATTATAATTAAATCATAGTTTTACTTAGATAAATAATCGAAAAATAATTATGAAAAGTATACATTCCTCATCATTCATCAACATAACGTTTGTATTTTTATTAAAAGGAATTTTTAAAAGTACGTCAATGGTTTTTATGAGTTTTAACTGCCGATAACGCAATCGTGGTTTTGTATCTAGGTAATTCTTTCCACGTTATTTTCTTGGCTAAACATATGGTATTGTTTTGGTTTGTACAAAAATCCATAAGAATCGTTTCAGTGATACATATGAACAAAAAAAGAATATTCAATATATAGGTATAATGCTAGAACTGTACCATATCTTTACAATAAGTTTTGCATATTCAAGTTAAAACAATACAAATAAATATTGTTATAAGGTGTATGATAGAAAAATTATAAATTCTATTTATCATCAAGTGTCTTAGATTCAATACCTAACTTTATTAGAAATTAAAGTAAGAATAACATTCCATTTCCTATTTAAATATTACTTTAAATTACTCAACTACAAGTATTTAATATTTTATATAATAATTTATTACTACGGGAACATAAGTCTTATTTGTTATGAATGAACATCAATAAGATGTGGTTATGAGGACTTAGTTAAAAGATTTTGATTGAATACAATATTTAGAATACAAGGAGTAATAATTTGGTGCATTATAATACTGTACATTTTAATTAATAAATGTCATATAGAATGACATAAGTTATGTACTGTTTTTAACTTTAAAATTTAGTAGAAATTACTAAATACATCAGAACACTTGCATCTGAGAGTTGTCTTTGATAAATTCACTTAAAATTTTGGTTCAAAATATATTATATGGATTGATTTTTATTCCATTTCATATACTTACTCAAATTCATAATACACATCATTGCAGTCCTCCGGCATTAATATATTTCCATACAATATATAAGGCTGGCACACCGTTGTCAAACCCAAATTTGTTCCATATAGTAATGTGGCAAATGAGAATATCTGACCACTTAGAAAATATATGTAATTAGGTCTTAGAACACAACAGTCCCACCTGAAATATTTAGTTTTACTTTTATTGTTCTATAAACCTTTAAAACTCACATTTGGTTACTGTTAAATATTTTTCAGATGATTTCTAGGTAAAGGCTTAAATAATAAATCCAATATAATTTTTCAATTTATTCACTTACCATATAGAATGAAAGAATCTCTCATTGACTTCAATCTGACAGATTTGACAGTAATATGAATCTGATGTTAGTACCGGACTGAAAATAGCAAATGATAACTGATAAAAAATATTTAGATATATATATTTTCATGCTATATTTTTTTTTAATATTGATTAAATTATTCCTGTACTTAATCATGGTAACTGTGATTATAATTATTTCTACTAAATGGCAATGTAATACTAAGTAAACTTTATGTAACATAAAGAGGTATGGTAAACAAGTTACCTATATTCCTTTCCTTTTGCTCCTCCTGTAGCTAATTCAAAATCAGCCACTGCTTTCATTTTGTAGAAGAAATAACATGTGCTTGATAGAAGCATGAGAAATATAAAATTCTCCAACTGTGTTATTTCAAGTAGACTTAGTATACCAAACTCAAAGACTAGAAACATACAAACGCCAGATGATATTGTCCAATGGAAGAAGAAAGGAGACCTTAAATCATTGTTTTAGGTGATTAAAAATGTATATTTTATAAAAAAGCATACAATCTAATAAATATAGAAAGCTCACGTAAAAATTTCAAATAGGAATTACACATATGTCCACAGTATTTTCTCAAACAAATCTGAGAATCTTCATAAAAACCATTGTAAACGAAACCACATAATTCAAGTGAAAAAAAGATATTCTATATATTTTACCGATTTTTATTCCTCGGGCGTGACTGTGCGTACAGTGCTCCCATTCCAATAAGAATCATAACAATTATGGTCACAAGCCTTGATAGAGTGCATATAACCAAAAGTAGTGGTAAAATTATAAATGGGAGAATGGCATCGATATCCAATTTTTTGCTATTTGATTTATTTGAGCTGTACGGCAAGATATCCTGGATGGTCATACTTGACGCAACCATCTTACAAAACTTATAATCAGCTCGAAACGTAATTTTAGTAACAGCTTAAATATATTACACTTATTATCCTTATATTTGTGTGAGAGCTACCAATATTAAACATTGGAATAATTCACAACAAACATTAGACTTATGTTTACATTTTTAAGCCAAAATTAGTTTTAAATATGACAAGTTGTCATTTTTGTTGTAAATGACAAAATACAAGTGTCAGAATGACATTTCATAGTAAGCTTTTTATATCTGTACAGAAGGTCATATTAAAAAAAAGAACCTATATCTGAACAGCAATACATATGGGAAAACTAAAAAAATCTCCAATTAATGTGAAATATTCTATTTCATAAACCTGCAATGATCTAATAAGTAATTTTTTTTTGTGATCAAGGGAATCAAGAAAAGGTATTTTGTATGTATTTGTATTTTGTGTAATAGAATAATGAAATTTTATAAATTTGTTTGTCTACATAAAGTCATAAAGTAAAGGTTTATATGGCTTTCGATATGCTCCGAGGCTTTCCTTGAGGCTTACTACTAGGAACGAAAAAGCACTAAAATGAAAAGAACCTGTGCAAACTATTTATCGTATACTTTTTTATCTCATTAAATATTTCTATATTTGTGTTACAGTAATTTATCTCTGGATAAAATGATACCAAGTGATTAATAGGTCAGATTGAGCATTTTGAATGAATAGAAGGCATTCCAATAGTTACATTCTGCTTCATTTTATCCTAAAGTAGTTATGAGGTCTTGAACAATGGTCCACGAGATTCCTAATGTTTGGAAAAAATATATATATCTAAAAGAATAGTACTACTGCTTAAGTCAGTAACAAATAAGACATACTTGATTAAACCAACGTATCATATATTAAATGATATAAATGTTATTTTATTATTTATATTCTTTCGGAATGCCTGAAACCAACCAACCTGGTAATATCAGTAATATGTAGGTATAGTTTGTCATTCCATACTATACATATTCCTCCTAGACGATCCTATGATTACCCGTTACAATAATTAATGAATTTATGTTTAACAGACAAAATTACTTTGATGATCGCATAAATAGACTATAGAGCTATTCCTAAAACAAAATTTTAGTAATAATTTTCTTACTACAAAAACAACGCATTTTTTTTAGTTCTAGTTTAGTTTGAGAAGTCTCAACAAGTTCAACAATGTCAATTATTGTTTAACCGTTTTAATTATTGTAGTAAAACTATATAACTTACACCTATGATTTGAGGACGGGTTAATATTTAATATTTTAATTAGGGTAAGAAATATTTCTGTTACAATAAAAGTGCGCTTTTTAGTTGCAGTTTGCAATGTTTGAATACCTAATTTTAAACATTCTATCCTTCTTCTTACATGATTCACTTGGTCTCTATTCTGTATAAGTCTGAAAAAATGCATGAATCTTAAATAATTTCTCTGAATTGGTTTAGATGTAGGTTTCACACGTTAAGTAACATACGCTTTACAATACATAAATATTAAACATACATAAAATAAATCATTAAAAAAATGCCATTGGACATATTCATATTCAATCTATCTTTCCATATGTGGGTCAATCAAACGTTAAATGATTTGTGCTGAGATCGTAAATGTAATAAGATCCCCATTAAGCGTAACAGACTAACAGTATAAATTGTACAATTGTAACAAAGATTGCGATATTTTTTTATTACTTTACAATTAGTTTTAATATAGCCTCGTAGTACGGACACGGTTCGTTTCTCAGCCAACATTGTGCCATTCGGTCCGACTCCGAGTAATGTCGTTCAATTCCGACACATGCGCTCGTCACATCATTCGTCAGTTCAAAACAGTATGCGCGCGCACTAGTAACGTATTGGTGTATTTTTTACCTTATTCGCCGGTTCCGACGGACCCAGTATTGATCGGGCCTCTGCCGCGAATCGGCGTCTTTAAAATGTTACACGAAATTTTCCATCTACCATTGTTTAATGCTAATAACTAATGCTAAAAAACGTTACATTATCGGTATTATAATGATTTTGTGAATTATGGAAAAGTTTTGTTACCGGAGCCGTGTTTAATATGTCGAAGGTGAGTGCTAAAGCATATGGATTTCAGCAATTAGCTAAGCTTGCAGGTAGTTCCTAAAATCACGGCCAAGGATGTTGCTTAACTTCCAATAGTATTCTTGTGTAATTTAACAGGTGTAATCTTATCAGAACTCGTTAGGCTGAAGTTAAACATTACCTTGAAATTCTACTAAAATATAGGTCTACGACATCACCATTATTTCATGGTTTATCTACTTAGGAAGGGTAAATAGGTTTTTATTAGTGAATAATTGTGTGTCCAATTTAGTAATAATATTATCCGCTATGAATTATGATACAGTTATACCTATTAGGCATGATATCATTGCGACGTAGAAACAAAAGACGACCGCAGTTAAACCCTCACTCCTCAACCCAGACGACCTCTTCATGCAACTTTCATTAGGGACACTAGATTATACACATATAATATCTCACATAAATGCTAATTAGTTTCAAAACTATATTTTGTTTTAATAAAAATAATTAATTTTATAGAATGTTTAATAAAATAAAATCGCTTGCATAGTTTATGCATTTTTATGAATATTTTAAATAAATCTCTTGCTATCTTATTCTATTTTTGAATAATTTTAGCAAACACACTTATCGAAGTTATGTGGCTGACAATAAGCTGCACTTAAAGTCTTGATTTGGAGATTAAAACGAAAACCAATTCATGTAATTACGTTTTCTTTTCATTTCTATATATCGATTTAATACATTGTGATCATTTATTTTTTTTCTGACGTTCGGTCATGGTTTTTTACCTCATTTCAATACTGAATGGTACACAATTGCAATTTAACATATTCAATTATATGGGTGACAGTGATTTATTATATACCAACACAACATAATGTATTTTTTATTGGAAAATATATTTCACTTCTCTATATTTAATAATTAAAATGACGTAAGTTAAATTATTATGTAAAAAAAAGTAATCCTGACTGCTCCCCGCTTTGTTAGGATCGTTCACTCGTTCTTACTCATCGCCATCTCTATAAATATCAAATACATCTCTCATTGCACAAAAAATCGAGTAAGCTGGGGTCAGTAACATCGATTTTTTGCAAGCCTTCGTTCAAATCGATTATTTAATTGCAGTATTATCGTTTGGGCGTTATGTACAGTTATGTTGGCTGAACTGTAATATACTAAGTAGGTTTTATATATGTATATATTTTTTATATAGATCTGAATTCATATTTATATTGTATATATAATTAAAACTATATAACCCTTTCTTTTTGAAGAATTAGTAACCTGAAAACAATCTTTACCAAATTATACTTACAATAGCTTTCCGTAGTTTGGATGTACGTAAGTGTAATTGACATATGCATAAATAATATAGGAACCATATTTGGCCTATAAATTTAGGACCAATTTTAGGTGACTTACTTTAAATGTTCTTAAATCTACTAAGTATTTAGTATTTTTTGCATACTAATTATGTTCATCAATAGATATCATTCTCATTTCTTTCCCTATTAGTACAAATATTTTCTCTATTTAAGTTCTCTGATTACCAAGTGCTTTAATAAGATATTCATATAAATGTAGTTATTCATTTTATTACTATTATATATCAATGTCTTAAGTTTAATATATGAGTCTATAAAAATGTATATCACGCCAATCGTATATTTTTAAGTATAAAAAGAAATTTCGTCTAAACCAGTTTCGGTTATCCGGTGTGATTGCGTAACGAACACACAAACATACACTTCAACAATTATATGTTATTGTTATAACTAATTATATTATCAGTGATTTGACATGAAAACATGAATTTTGTTCTATTAATTACTCTCCTTCCTTTATCTTTTTTATGTTAAAATATCTGTTAAATATGGCCGAAGATTTTATAGACGCTATCAGTCTCAAATCATTCGTTCACTCATTCACAATACACTATTGTGTTGTCGAATAGTGTTCCTGTAGATATCATGAATAAGTTCTTTGTTCATTCTGTGCCAATTTTTTTCTTTATAGAGCTGGCAACCTTCGCTATCAAAATTTAACCGCACATATGTATACTTAGCATATTAATGTCATTTATTTTTTTATATATAAATCTATGTAAAATTCTAAGAAACAGATCGCAAATACTCTTTATATTTAATGTTTATCGATCGGCACTTATGTTGAAATCGTGACCGTAATATTTGTTAAATGAGTATTTCACAAAAGCAACCTTCAGATGTAACAAATATAAACATTTCCCTTAAATAATTTCCGTGAAATATACCTTAAATGTATGTTTGTCTGGACTTCGTCACGATGTTGAAAACTACAAAGCATTGTAAAACGAACAGGTCAAACGAGTTCGCTCTTGGAAACATGTTTAAATTAAATTTATTATTATTGTTTAAATGACTATATAGATACAAAAAAAAAATAATTAGTATATATGCTTTTAAAACATTTTTAAGATTTTAATTATAAAAAGATCTCGTCAACTACTTAGGTTTTCATTTACTAATGTTTAGTATTCAATAGAACCTACATTCTACATGTCATAAACAACATGAGGCCATGAGAATTGACATTCCGCGATTGTTTACGGAATTTTTTTGCATAGATTAATCATTTAACAATTCCAGTGACAATAACGTTACAATTAATGTAATTTAATTAAAAACATATCTTTATATATATAATTCTTCTGTGCGTGTGTATGTCACTGAACTTCTCTCA
>DVQO01000891.1:0-12449 GCA_018231785.1 Danaus gilippus | reverse complement strand
TACATAAAGTATTCACGGACGAAAGCCTAATTCTTTAAATGGAGTTGAATCAATACCTACTAGACAAATAAAGACTTCTAATACATCTATTACATTATGAAACTAAAGATAAATGATATTATGCAAGAGAAATTAAGAAACAACTCGGAATGATAAACATAAATAATTGGGGAATAATAATTATGAAATATTGCTAATTAAAAAAAGATATACAACAATTAACGAATCCTTGTAATTTCGTCATACAAGTAGTTGTCATCTAAACTATGACTTATGTGTAGTCACGCATGTTTTCTACTCTGCAGACTGAAACAATAGTGCGTACATTTCTGCTTCGAGGCGTAAACAAATAGCTAAGAGGAAAGCACTTATCTTCCCTTCAAAGACGACTGCTATACGTAAGCTGAGGAAAGTATAAGTCTTTCTTTCAAACATCTTGCCACTCATTACTAGGAATCTGACTATTTCACATTTCGATTTAACTCTTTTATTTTATTCAGTTTTATGTAAAAATATATATTGTAGGAGCATTATGTACTAATTATTCTTTTCGTTTTTATTTTAAAACTATACACTTCTTAAAAGTCCTCTCTGTAATAGAGTTATTAATTATCTATTTATCAAAGTGAGCAGGCTGATAGATACTCTATTGAATGTCCGGTAGATGCAGACAATTCATTTTTAATTATAAAATGATTTTCCTCTTGCCGGAAACTTTCTATACTTGTCATTAAGTTAATTAAGCCTTATCAAACCAATTATTGTGTGAAAATATAAAAAAAAAGTTCATAGATTCAATCGTCCGAGCATTTTTCCCTCAATGTTATTCCTATATTTCTTCTTTGTTCCATTTTTTATTACCTCGATATTGTTTTCTTTAATATATATATGTATCGGATTTTGTTATATTATATCATTTCTCAAATACTGATTGACTATCTCAGAACATGTCACATAATGTATGAGCTACGAATTTTACCATATCATATAGTTATATTAAGTAATCAAAGTAAATTAAGTAATCGAAGCTTACAACTACATTATTGTGTAATATTTGTCATTATGAGTCTAACTTTTTATTGAATTGTAGATCAGATGAACTTGAAAGGTCTTATCGAAGTTACAAAATAGTCTTCCATAGACTCAGCTTTAGACAATCCGATAATGTCGATGTTATCTGACGTCCCGAATCAAAGACTCACTCTATGGCACTTTAAAAAAACACTGACACATTTTGTGAAGCGAGAGAAGTAAAAAAGAAAAAGAATTCAAGAAAATAACGAAGTTATAGTTAGTGATTGCAAGATTATTTGAGCCTTTGTTCATAAGCAATATCTTAAAAACTTATTTCTGTGTTATGCTATATCTTGTATAGGACTTTAACGTACACTTCAGATGTCAAAACAGACGCTCTTATTTCCAGAAACAAAAATATGACCTCCTTAGTAAATAACCATTTTTATTTGACACACTGTAAATAGTTAACTTTAAAACGGGGAAACTTGTTCAGGTGTAAATATTATTAGTCTTATATTTTAATGATGTGTTCTGACCGGCGATGGTAATGGTGTTGTGGAAGAAATAGGAAACTCATCAGAGTGCAAGCGCTCCGCGATTATTGATTGTGACGCGGTAATAGGCAGCCCTGCGTCTAGCGATAAATCACCTTTCATGATTGAATGATGAACAGGTTATGAGAAACTTACACCTCACTGCAGATGGCATTCATAACATGCTATTACAGTAATATTTTTCGTATCAATCGATTCTTATAATGACGGTGAAATAAGTCTAGCGTCGTAATATTGTAACGCTGTCAAACCAAATCGCTTGGTGATTACTTCATTCTAATTGGATAGGTATTTAAGATAAACTGAAGATCGGAATTTTATAGGCTGGCCTTTCAAGGAAGAAAATTTATAGCGGGAGCTCAGAACTGCTTTTCGACGACATGCGAAGTTGCTATTCGGGAGGTGTTTGCGGTACTTGCATATTGTTCGCGACTATTTATTGGCAATTTACTGAAATGTTTTGCATCACTGCGACATACCATTAATAGTTTTTGTCAATGTAACTATTTCTATATTTCTTTTATTATATATTTAAAAATATTACGGCATCCATGAATCTTCATGAGCCGATGACCCTCACTCGATTACGGTACATCCTATGCTAGTATGCGTTATTTACATTCCCACCTCATTGTTTGTACTTCGCGTAGTGGAAGGATGAGAAATATCAGAAACGTAATTAAAGTTGACGGGACAAGTATTGGAGTGTAGTGGAGTTTTTGTAATAAAAACATGTCCATTGTTTATTATATAAATTAGTTACAGCATTCTTACTTAAGATAAAAATGTTATGTTTGTGTGAACAAGAAAACGATATTTATTAATAAAATATATTGTTTTATGATTTTCAAGAATTCGATAATACTTTAATCTAAATACATTATTTTTATTAATACTATATACATAATATATATGTATAATGTATATATGTGTTGTTTGTGTCAAATATTAAAATTCTTGAGATTAATTTTATTATACCACTATACAGTTACTTGTCTTCCAATCAAACACTCAATGACTGCTTTAAAACATAGCTTCCAACTATAATTTAACTTTTAATCTATAGTTATGTAGTCATAAACTCTTCAGTACAATCACAAGTATGTCACTACCATAAACGAGTTTCAAAGTTAACTTCTTTAGTCTGAAGTATTCAAGTCTTAATGAAAAGAACTCGCTGTGCCCTTAATGTTTTAATTAAACTAATTCTTTGAATTTCATTCGATAAACACTATACAAAAACCATGAGAGTTGAACGGAAGTCCAAACGATTACCAAATGTGTCTGACACATGAATATGCAGCGTAAGTAAAGTTCAATCTTTTTATTTAATTCGTGATTCAATTGTTTTATTATGTGTAAATAAAATATCCTAAACAAAATGATTTTAAGTAATTTTAAATGATTCGCTTTGAAAATCTTTTAATATCAGTACGTCATATTGAATTTCTAAACGAGATTAAATTTATTGATAAACTTAACATATCTACATACTGATAACGTTGGAAAGTTTTGTGTGATGAACCATGAAATCGAGTATGGCAATGCTTATCGGATCCGTACTAAGTAAAATGAAATTATTGCTACATTTCTTTATTTTTTTATATTATATATTGACAAATGATATTGACGACAAAATAACATATTTAATTAACGTAATGTATATTATGTTGCTGAACGGATTTTGTTTATTCAAAGGGTTGACCG
This sequence comes from Danaus gilippus, assembly GCA_018231785.1. Classification (NCBI taxonomy): domain Eukaryota; kingdom Metazoa; phylum Arthropoda; class Insecta; order Lepidoptera; family Nymphalidae; genus Danaus; species Danaus gilippus. Next base: position 9,171 of record DVQO01000891.1, on the reverse strand, counting down.
CCTTTGAAATTCAAATATTTAGCTGTAATTATAATTAATGAGAGATCAACAGAAGGAGCCGTTGACATAATGAAATATGATACACGGCCGCCACCCAGATTTTAGATTTTTTTCAATACGGAGAATAGCTGTATGGTTAGTAAATTTAGTTCCAGCTATCAATGTTTGTTAAATTTTGTTTTGTAATATGCAATTTTTATTCCTGATAACTACTTATTTCTATAAAATGTCAAACAATTTTGTGTAATCTAAAAAGTGTCAATATAAAAAAAAACCTAAAAATATTGTAGTTACTTCGTAAGCTGCAAAATGTATGCCAATTAATTCGTTCATTGGACCGTTACAATTCGTGTAATTAACTATGTTTGGACCCATTTTCACGCTTTTATTTAACTTGTAATTTTTGTTTGTATATAAAATACCTATCTATATAGAATCTTGAAATTTCTAACTGATTTATTCTCAAGCAATTGAGATTGAAATTTAGTGTGCACAATAGACAACTCCAATCTGTTCAAAATGACTATCAGTGATAGGTAAAAATCAAAATTAATAATTATAAAAAAATTACCTTTGTAATAATATTTAACAATCTAGGAATCAATTCCATCAATGAGTTATTTAAAAAATATATATTAAAGAGTTCTTTACTGTTGTATCTTATTTACTAGTATTAAGATTTTCAGTTGCTTTATAGATAATTTCTTTTTCTTGGCAAAGGTTTTATATCTATTGCTCCGTTCAAGAAAAGATAGAGGTAGACAGCGGTCACCATATTTTACCGTAAGGTGGCACCCAGGTCCTATTTTCATCTCTGGTTCAGGACAGCTAAGGCGAAGTTCCTATTGTAAAGAATCTGTGAGAGCAAAGGATTTAAGTAGTGTCTTGCTATTTAAATATAGGTAAAATTAAAGCCTATCCAACGTCGTTGTGAAGCTTAAACACTTGGGGGTTTGAAAAAGGCATGATCCTCCAATTTTCATCTCCTTGTTACTTATACTTATTTATTTACATTTCTTAATTACTTATGCCATGGAGTATTTTATGTTTCAAACAAAACCACCCTTAATTATCTAGGACGCTTAAGGTATTCGATATTGGCAAAATCAATATCTGTGGAGATTGATTGAAAAGATATGTGAAATATTTTGATTTAATTCAACAACTGGTTGTTAAAGAAAATTTTATAACAAAACTAAATGAATTATCTAAGTAATTATTACAAAATATCTTATTTAGTTACGAAAATACGTCGAAGAATTACAATCGAATTAAAAACTGTTCATATTGTTTTTACTACATAGTATGTACATTCAATAAATGTTCGGCGTAAAATCCGTGGAAAGATGTGATAATAATTTCAATTATAACATCCAATGAGACTCATTCGACCAATTTCCGTCTAGACGAAGATTATTTAAAAAAATTAAAGCCTTTCAATTCCATTAACGTTCCTCTTCGATTTCGATTCATTTTGCCTCTATTCAAATAGAGAATTTGCTTTGCGTTCTTTGATATGGAATATATGTTTTATTCTGTTACGTGATTTTCGAACAGTTATGCTCGTTATCTTGTCGATTGGTTGTTTTGGTTACTTTATGATGTTAGCGTTTCAACGAGGAGGGAAAAACAAGATCGCATTACTCTTATTGCCTTAATTAGAACGTTGCTTTGCTCTCAAAGAGATGTTTTACATTAATATCTTAGACAAACTCGGCGACTTAATACTAATAAAAATAGCGATAATAAAAACCATAATAATTAATTACGTACTAAAGCAACAGATGGTATATCCTGTTGATTTGTATTAGAATCTAATGCTTCTTTGTTATTATTAATGACTCTCCCCTAGCGACGTATTAACAAAGGACATGTCGCCCAAATGTTCACTAGCCCTGATATTTCATCAATATAAATGAAAACTGCGGAAACTTAATATAAAACGAATAATCTAGTATTGTGCAGGGGACGTTCCGGTATAAATCTCAATCGGGGGAGAGGTTCGCTGGCGGGGGTTGCGACCGGGATGGCGCGGCCGGCCATCTGCTGCGGGATAATCGATATTATTTAGGAAGCTGCCAATATTATTCTATCCAGATTCCCAAGCTTCGAAACATAATCGATTACTTCGTTCGATTCATTTTATTGTACGTGTAATAAACGTTTTGATTGCATTATTAACGTTCTATATTTACAACTACTTCGAAATGTTTGTGAGGAGATTTACGTGAAAATTTATTTTATTAAATTACTCGCTGTAGGTCTCGAGAAAAGGGAAATAAAATTTTATTTAATAGCATATAAATAAACAGTTACCTATCTTCATTACCTCATTTATTAATATAAGTGATAAAATACAGAAGTGTTATTCAATCATTAATAATAACTTGGTAAAATTAATACAACTAAGTCAGTAGAAGTTTGCTTTACTTAAAATATACGAGTCACTGTTCCGAATAATTGAGATCGCTTTACCTTATTCCCGTTAACTTCCTTAATAGCCTTGAGAGCAAGTTCGGATTGCGTGTAAGCCATGCTTTCTTAGGATACATTTCTTTTTATTAGCTTCTTTATTATTGACAGATGATTAACCAAAAAAAACTTATCAAACAGGTTTATAAACTCATTATCATAATATCCTCATTAAAACGGAGCTTCAACAATTTGCCAAAATTTATTATGTAAAACATATTTAAAATAATATTTCATCTTAGACTGTAAATATTTGTTACTTTTGGCAATAACGTGTGGCAGTATCTTTGGTTTGGTAAGGTTTGTTACAGAAGTGATAAGCAAAATGAAATTGGCAAGCATAGTATGATTTATAGTGACATTGTTAAGATTGCCTTTTTTAATATAAATGTTGCTTTCTTCCAAGTGCTTTTATTTTTATTTATATTATTTGGTGAAGTTTTTATCTTTAGATACATATATTTCAATATATATTTTTGAGAAAAATCTCTCTTAGATTGATATTAGTATTCTAGTAGGTACGTTAGTTGGAAAAAGCATAAAAACAAGGAAACGGTAAAACAATGTAGGTCTCATCGATTTTGCATGATAAAACTTCACTAATCATGCTAACTGGTGTCTGTGACGTGTGAGGTAATTCTTTTATTTGACTCACTTAATATCTTTAAGTGTTAACCTGTTAAATGACATCAAATTGTGTAATGTGGTTACCCGCTACATGACTAAACAAAAACTACTATTACGGCCGCATATTCAATTTTATTGTTAAAGTGAATTAATTTTATATGATAATTAATCGGAACGGAAACTTTAGTAACCATGAGGTTTGTGAATGGATAAACATCTAAATGTTTTTGTTCTTTCCCTATTAACATTAAAAAGTGCTGACGTCAAAGACAGCGGTCAGCGAATATTGAGAAGTGATGATCAGGCGATCTGGCTCGCCATTAGATACGTATTTCCCCAATCTTGTGGTGAGATTACTGGCGGTGAATCACGGTCCGGGCCCCGGCTGTGCGGGTGCGAGTGACGAGGCGCTGCGCTAGCGCAGCTTGCGTCGCACCAACATTCCACGCGATCGTTGCCTCCACACATTCGCAAACTGATGCAATATTCAACTTTACTTCGTCTTTACAATGCCGTAATTCGTTATAACAAGTTTAATCGCCAACGTTTCGTCTTTATCTTTTTCTCAATTACAGGTTCTACATATCTGGACTCAAGGACATTTTGGCGCCCTTAATTATTGTTAGTCTGGATATGACAGACGTTACTTTAAAAACCGGGGTTGCGATGACAGAACGAGTTCGGTATTAGCTTTTTGCTTGTTCGCTATGTGGATTATGTATTACAAACAAAAACTTGGATCTTTATGTGAAGTAAAACATTACAGAGTTACACAAATAAAGAGGCGAGAGTCTGACATGTTGAGTGGCAAATTGGCGTCTTCTCTGTATTTGTTCCAAGCCGCCGCGTCGCTGGTCGGTCATCGGTCGGAACACGCCACATTAGCCGATCACACCACACAGCCTTGCGACTTCTTATTTATCATTGTGGATGTCAATGTCGTTCGCTCCCCGATCTTCGATAACCGAACTAAACTTCTATTAATTGATTTTAATTACACTTTGCTTATCTTATCTCATGTCGGTTAACCAGCCTCAAACGTGTTTCAACGTTGATATATTTTAACTTCAGAATAAAAAATATTTGTATTTGATTGTTGACGATATACTAAAGTTTTGTCCTGAAATTATTGTTTCACTGTTATTTGCACAAGCTCTTCGCTTTAGGTGATTATATATTATTTGTTAAGCTCATGGTCACGATCAAGATCACGTTTTATCGTCTGTAAAAAATCTAAGTTGCATACTAATAAAATGTATACGGTTCGATAACTGATAGCCTCCAAACGTGACCAAATGTTATTAGTCAATAACTTACCTCAGAAATCAGGTAAAATGAGAAATGCATAATTTCCATTTAAAACAATAATAAGGTACAACCGAATTATTCAACACAAGAAAAATACATGTACGTGATAAAAAACTTAGGGTCGCTGTAAACTGCAACTGGTATATTAAAAAAATAAGTAAGGACCTTGGAACATATAATATTTTGTTCACAAAGACTCCTTAGCTAATTTAGCAAAAAAATGGCAGGATGTGGAGTCAGAGGCGTGTCGAGTAGCGCGGCGGATAGGGAGGAGGAGAAGGGTAGAGGGGGAGTTGGTTCGCGGGGGGGAGGGGGTGAGGTGAGGCTGCTGCGAGTGTCCGCTGCTGTCGGCCGGACTAACCCGTCGCTCCAGGTCAGCGATCCAGCCGGCTATTTATAGAGGTGCCCCTTAAACAGAGTAATTATTCATTGATTAGCACTGCAAGGAATAGGGGATTGCGTTTCTGATAGCTATCGCGCAAACGAGTATCGCAGCTCTGCGAGTCTTCAACTACACCCGTCCCACAATGTTTGCTTACACTGCGTCTGCAAAAATTTTGATTTATCTAAATTTGATGGAGCGTAAGAATTTTTCGACTATATTTATCTATTGAGAAAATGCAGTTATTTATGTTCAACAAGAAATATATCGTGGAACGTGTTTCATCTCACGTAGCCCGTATTTTAGTTGAAACTACCATCTAGTTTATTGTTAAATCTTTTACATTTTCGTAAGCATAGATAGAAAAATTTATGAAAAATATTTCTTTCTTAGATTAATTATAAAGTATTTTATTATTCATTGTATATAAGAGTTATGTTGAAAGATAGCAGAAAAAAATAATTTTCTGATCTCTTAAATGTATACAAAAAATAAAAATAACTCGATTAATTGTTATTAATGTATAAGATTAAATATATATAGAAACATACTTTAAAATAACTTTTGATAACAGGCTGTTTGACATTGTATACAGACAAATATAAGGGATAAAACGTCTCGTTTATTTTTGTTCAATCCATTAAGATTAGCAACCGGGGTTTGTAAATGCATTTAGAAATAGAATTAAATTGGCTGTGGTGCTTTTAAATAAAATTTGGTAATTATATATTTGGCAATTTAATATTTTAAAATACGATAACTATATATTTACAACACTTTAATACTTAGTGTATAAATAAAAACGTTTCATTAACAGTTAAATAATCCGAACTAAATTTGGTTAGCTTTAAAATACCAAAAAAAGGAATTCATTAAATATTTTTCGACCGGAAATAAGAATACCCGTTATAATTTTAATGGTCATTTAATCTTAATGACTTATAAAAAGGTTGACGTTCAGTTAAATATTTCGTTAGGATTATATTAGTGTAGAAAAAATAATTACACATTTGACGCCATATTTAAATAAAGGCTATAGTTCAAAAACCTATCACGTTTTATCGTTGAGTTAGCCCGCGATTCCCAGACTTGACCGGTTTCCGATCGGGAAATTCGTGGAAGGCTCAAAAGAACCCGAGCACTTGATACTTTTTATATTTCGAATATCATTTTAAAGTGCCTTCAGGAAATTTACCTTGTAAATTAAAAATTCGTTCCGTAACCTTTTATTTTCCCTGCTGAGTCACTACGATCCTTGACCAGTTTGTGTGCTAAACACTAGAGCGTTCTACTTAAAAAGCCGGGAACTTACCGTTAATTATAACAAGATCTTATATTTTGCAAGTCAATATATTGATATTAATAGCTGTTAAAGGGAGTTCCGCTGGGTGTAGGTATTTCGTTGGGCGGGTGTACGCGTGGGGTCGACAAAATCAATAGTCCGTACCTATGAATAGCTACCACTACATTCGTGAAATCTGCACACATTGCAATTCTTTATTTGGCTTATATCCGATCTCGTTCACCCAAAGTTATTGTCTTTTGAGCAGGTGCCGCTTTCAACGAATTTTAGGTAACCCTTAAGAGTATTGACGGATGAAAATTGCATATTTATATTCTGATCTTCTTGTTTCTAGGGACTTTATGTTGCGAGGGTACGAGGGTGGTTTTATTTATTATGATTTATCAAGTTATATCCTTGAATGATAAAATATTTGTTAAAGATGTCTGTATTGTTTTGATATGACTCCAAAAAAACTGATATACAGTTATGAATAATGAGCTTATACTATTGTTGTGACCGGAATAATTTGGTTGCTATCTCCAGATCTAAAAGAATTATTACCTAGGTTGTTATCTTCGTACGTAATGATAGATCATACGGACCTCTTCAGATCAAGACCGGCTCGTCCCACTCGGACAATATCCTGTAGTAATTGATAATATTTACTAAAAGCATCCAACAACAACGAACGTTCCGATAACAATCAATCATGACGAGCTACAGTTAAGTCTTAAAAAATTGTGTCACATTGCGGATGACAGAAAATAGCCTAATAATAAATTAACATAGTAATGCTTCTAGCCGTTATATAAGAATTGAGAGCACTAATTAATAAACACATTTAACTGAGATAAATATGAAGCGGGTTCTCTACACTCATTAAAGTTTATAGAATGTGCTAAAGAATCACATAATCCATCAGAAGTGGAAGTACAAATAATGAAGTTGCCGCTTAGAATAGGATTAAACATTTTCCATTTTCCTATATAGTAAAACATTGATAAACAAATAGTAAGCAGTGTTAGCGGAAGCAAAACTCCGTCGAGACTCGTTTGCGGCACTCTAAAAACTCAAAAATGCGGCGCCTGGCAGTGTCACTGGCCTTAGTTGACCACGTCGAGTCGTAAACATTGAAAAAATAATTAAAATGTTCGCGTTGTAATATATTAAAATTAGGTATTCATTTCATGGGCAACTTAATTGATGATTGCAACATATTTATTACTATCACAAATTGAACTAATTGATTGATGTACAGTTATGGCTTACTGGCTTTTTTAAAATGTTCATAAACTCAAGCAAACTTGCTAGTTTTAATAATCATTAACGTATATTAAAATGTTGCGTTTATAATTTATAAAGCACTTAATCGTTTTAATTTTTTAAATTTGTTAGGATAAAAATTCCAAAAATTTAATTGAAATCAAATATTCAAAGTTGAAAGTAAAATCGTTTCAATATATATTTATTTTTAGGTTATTTTAGTTTAGATATTGTTATTAAAGTTTGTATCTAGTTCCATAAGCAACTTAATTAAAAGCAAACTGAATTTTTTCAGAGTTCCAGGATACTTCATATGAAAACGTATTCTGTTTCAATCATCGTTATAAAGTAAAAGTAGCGTAAACACACTCTGGAAAGTATTACGAGTCTCAATAACATAAAAATGATGGATGATAATATAAAGTACAGAAATTACTTTACATATTACGATGTTTACTTATGAGGAGCTTGTTTTTCAACCTTTAAATTTTCATAGGAAGAAACATTTTTTGTTTAATAAACATCTTTTTAGATATTCTAGTACAATTTGTTATGATTAACTACATTTAATATTTTTTATATGTATAGTATTGAACATTTTCTTAAAAACTTAATAGAAGCTAGTTCATTTCAGTTTTTTCATCTATAACATAGCAGTCACTGAAGCAAGAACTTCTAACTAGAAGATATTAAGCCACATGTACGCCTTAGATCTGATTAACAAAAAGTAAATCTTTTTGGTCGATGTTCAAGATTTTATTTGTTATATTGCATATGACACTTTTAATCGCTAATATTTTACATTAACCCTGCGGTTGATGGGGATCAGTTATGTTAGCAATTACTGTCAACTAACATCGGTATTGTCAGAGGCACTGGTGCTTTGTCTAATTAAATTTAGCTTGCTCGCTGACAAATGTCTGTGTGGTTAACGCTTTGGTGACTTTGTTTGTGTTATGATTGATATTTGATATTAATATAGATATTAATCACTTTTTATGTATATCAATTCAAATTTTATTTATATACAAAAATCATTCTAACATAAAATTAACATAGCTCTTAACAGTTATATAGAATATAACTCAATGATGGACTTTCTAAAAAATTCATATCTAACGGCAACAATCAATAAGCTACCTAATTTTATAAATATTTAGATATCTCCATTATGTGTTTATAAGTTATTTATTAATTATACGAGATAAAATATAATTCTTATATATGAGTTATTATTCTTATTAATTCATTTTGAATACTTGAATATTCTGTTGATATATTTTACTTGTCTTTCCGATGTATTACAATGTAAGAACAAAGAATCATTACAATTGACTATAAAGCACAACTTTAACACCTCCACAAATTCTATAAGTTTGTAACTCAATGAACATTTATTACGACTTTTCTATTATCTGCCTCAATACATAATTTTACATTTTCAGTAAGTGCTTTTTCTGAAAAATTGCACCTACAAATTACTACATAATTAGTGTTTTATTATTTCATACTATGGATATGTTTTAAATATATCAGTCGTGAGTTTATTGCCGTTAGAGAATAAATCAACACATAATATTCGAAACGAATACATAAATGATGATCACTTTTTTTAACGACAAATATATAAAAAACTTTTTATATTATTATACTTTTAATTTATTTTAAAGTTTATATTTTCGCAATGATTATTATGGAAATGTTATTAATGTTGACAAAAAGAATTATTAACATAATTAACTTTTTTAATGTTATTTTTTTTTATTACATTCTCCTATGTACCTCTAAAGGAGAATGTAATTATTTTAAGGAATTAAAATATTGTATGACAATA
>DVQO01000890.1:0-12455 GCA_018231785.1 Danaus gilippus | reverse complement strand
ATCTGCCGGAAGTCACTATTCCACGCGGACGGAGTCGCGGGCAAAAGCTAGTTATGGATAAAATGTTAATATTTTAATGAATACTAATAATGAGAAAACGAATATAATTGTGGTAAAGATAAGATATATTTTCCACAAAACCATTGGTTTTTTTTGTTATTTGATTAGTTTTTGTCTAAGGTTGAAATTTAAATGGTATCTACATAATTACAATAAAAATATTTAAAAATATAAACGTATGAGAAACTCCGTATAATATGAAAACAAAATAAAATAAACTGTACGTCCTCAAATAAATAGCTTTAATTTATAGAAATTAAATTATATACCAAACGTCGTGCAAACAATAATGCGATTTGTATTTAATTGCATGCATAATGACGAAAAACAATATGTTAATTTCTTATATTGTAATATAATAATCTAAATCTTTGTACTTTTTATCTAAATTCTCTTTAAAATCTTTAGGTTTCTAAACTTACTGTCACAATATTTCTGAAAATATTTGAGAAGAAAATGATGATTAGTATAACGGTAATCTTGAATAATAAATGTATCGTGGCTTAATTTATGAGTCTACCCGGACGCAATAGCTTTCGTTGTGTTAAAATCGTTGCATCGTGCAAAAATTAAACAATGAATGAATTTAATAATAAAGTACTGAGTTGAGCCACGAATTTTTCACAGGTTTTCGCACATAGCACTACATAATAAAATAAAGTTAATTCCATTTAAGCGATGATGATGAAAAGTGAATTTTAGGAATTTATCGAATATTGAATATTTCATTCATACGTCAGTCACAGCTATTCATACTTAAGTAGGAATTTTAGATTCGATGCAAGAGAAAGAAGAGAATAAAATAAATTATTTAGATTTTTAAATCTTTTATATTATAGTAAGAAAATTTCGTGTGTGTACGATTATATGTAGAATTCTATAATAGCGCCTTACTAATCTTAAAAATTATATAATAGTTTTGAAACGAACTGCTGAGAATTTTTTAAAATATGCATAAATGTTAAAATATAAGTATTTATAATAATCTGACTTTAAAGTTTTTAATGGCTTTAAATGTTTATGATTAAGAATATAATAATTAAAAGAACCATTTTATACCTTTGCTTTGTTACTAAAAAAAATCGTTACTAAAAAAATGCTGTTTAATGAATCATGGATTTATGTTTTTTCCACAATTCTTAAAGACACTTAACGATAGGCCATTATTTTTCACATTGAATACAAAAGCAATAAATGCATCCTGTATATTTTAATACATTTCCGTGATCGTAAAGCAAAATTCATCTATATTGTTGGGTAGTAAGTAACAAAATGGTATATAAAAGAAGTTTGAAATCATGCGTGTCCACAATATTGTAACACGCGAACTGACCGTGCAATCAACTTTAGTAACGTTTTTTTGAAAATAATTTATCAGCTCCATAAGGTGATTTAAGTGGAATGGTTGATGTTTTATCTTTAATAAAATTTATGTTACATTTAGTTATTATATATTAAGTGATATTATCTGATAACGAAAAACAAAACCTAAAATTTACATTACGGGTATTTTGTTATTAAAAGAAGGTCAAACTACATCATTTCTTGATATTAAGAATGCCCTTTTCATTGAGGTCTCAGCTGAAATTTGGTTTTTATTTAACTTTGTAATAAAATAATGAAATTCAAAATGATACTTATTAAGAATGAAGTTTGTATAACTTTTTTGTATGTTAGAGCCATTAAATTATACTCATTTTGTACTGCAATTATTTCACAAATAACATTAACGTTGTATTGTAATAAATCGTTCGGTTTTAAATAGGTGCAAGGTCGTTTTTTTATGAAATCCTTTTATTTACGTCAACGCAACTAAGTTGAAAAATCGCCGAAGGGAAATTTGATGAACCGTTTTGTTACTCATGCTGGAGGTTTATATAATCTTAGCGTATTTCAGTTGTAAAATAAGTTCAACCGAGAAGAATTTACTTTTGGTATTTTTTTACTAACTTCTTTATTTTAGTGGCTTTTAATAAAAAGCAGGACAGAATATTTAGAATAAAGTAGAAAAAACAGTATAGAAAAACTAAAGAACTAAGCATTTGAACTCATGAAAATACATTTGAAATAAATTTCATAAGCCCAATTTTTATTACCTTTACTATGGAATTTCCCCTAAAATTTATGATGGTATCAAATCAAGAATAATAATAAAATGTATTACAGCCTTAAATTTGTTTTTCATAGGAGGAGAAATTATCCTACGATGGTAACAACTCTCAGTAAAAAATGAAAAATAACTACCCTAAAGACATTAAGGTTTTCTTGAAACAAATAAACATAAATCTTTTAGACCATTATATTATCTTTTATACAAAAACAGAATAACAATCACATTTTGTCCACTAGCCTGGTGAACGCTAATCCACGGTTTCGTAACGCCGTAAGATTAAATGTCATGTCGAAAAACTGCGAGTTCATGTTTAAAGTAGATAAGCTTGACAGGCTTTATTGAGTCGTGTAGCTTAGTTTGTTGACGACGAAATGGAATTGATAAATATTACAAATGGGACGGAACATTAGTTTTTATGTGTCACCAACATCATGTATGAATATGCAATTGATATAACTTCTATAATTTGTACTCGGGTAACTTTGAAATCCGCATTATTGTCATAAAAGTCTTGTCAACATTAGAGATATTCTAAAGGTAAAATATTCCGAATATGAATTTAATTTTATATGTAAATAAAAATATTATGCAGATATTTTACAAAGTATATATATATTTATATTGTTAAAAATAAATATGTCACATTTGATACAATTTTTCCCCTTAAATCATACAAGTGACAGCACATTAAATCGCGCGATATATTCAAAATTTACACCGGCCACGCGACCGCTCCCAGAACATCGTTTATCATTCCCAAATTACATTTGTACACTCAAACAAATAATACTTATACTAGATGATATGTTATTTATGTTGACTGATTTTATGTAACCACGTATTGTAATATTTTTAATATAAATTTAATTTCTGCTGTGAAAATAATATGGAATACATTATGACATATTATCGTGTTGTACCTACTTTTATAAAGGTTAGTTAAATTTACTAAATCATTAGAGAATATCTTGTTGTAACATATTAAAAATAACAGAATTGTGAATAATAATTAAATAATGAAGTTTTGATAAATGAAAATAAAATCCTGGTATAATTATGGTAATCTACCTCAGTGGTTGTTGAGCCGACTCTGATATTCCGGTTCATGTTAAAATCGTTATCGGTCAATCTTAACTGCTTGCTCTGTAGCAAAAAAGGTCTATGGTCTCAACTGAAAATGATACAGTTTCATTTATCACACCCATAAACTTAAAAGGGAGATTTTTGCTTCCACGGCAAATAAAAAAAAAAATGAATTTTATTATTTATTTAATAAATTGTGTATGGTAAAACCCACTCTCTTGGTACGAACTCGTATTTCCTAACAACTTGGGATAATCTGATAAAAAAATTAGTGCTTGAAAACAATGATATTCTTTTTGTATGAAAAATACGGCACTTTATTCTATTGTCAATAGTAATTTACAATTTTACAAAAATAGTCCTCGACCTACGAATGTATGTATTTCTATTCAATTACCTGAATAACCAGCATATTTGTAAATGGAAGATCTTCTATAAATCTTTACCCTAAACGCTATTGTATAAGTTTCTGTAATTGTTTGAACGGTCGGAATCGGCTTTCTATTGATTCAAGAAATGGTTGTTGAGTTTGTCACATAGTCCCATATAATACTTATGACCCTAAAACAAGATAAAATTTTTACGTCATCCACTTTTTAAAGTTTTTAATTTTTTTATCGACCTATCCCTTCAGCTTAACCGGCATTTTAGGGTCACAAATAACTTCCATCACCTCACGCCACTTCGCCCAAGTCGCACTTATACGAGCTTTGATGTTGAGATCGATGTCTCCGGATGCATCGAGAACAGATCTGAGATAAAGATAAAGTATTTAATTACATGCTGTTAAATATATCCTATACAGAATCAAAATAACCGAGTATAGTATTAAACAGAGCATGGGATTTTGTCATAAAAATATATGTTAAGCAGTCCCAAAAATACTGTGGTATTTAAAGAATAGCATTAGATATTTTGTTTGTGCCACTTTAAAAATATACATAAATAACAATGAAATTATTTAATCACCAATAGTGAAATTAAGTTGCAATTTGTATATCAATTAAGAAATATATATAGCTTTGAATATAAGGGACTGATTTCAAACGGTGATTAGATATTAAGAAATGATTATATTGAGTTAAGTGTTAAATTAGGGTATTGAAAAGTAAATAAAAATATTGTAAGTTTATATAACTTAATTGTTTAGTCTATTTTCGAGCAGATATTTACATAGGTCAAAAAGTGTTTTTTTTTATTTAGTTTCTGTCTTCCTGTGTTATTTTTTTAAGTTAGTTTTCTCTATACATAAAAAAAATATAAATTTTAGCCAACATTTATATTAATATATGTTGTAGTAGGTAATTGTAATCCCGGGAACACGAGATGAAATTATTTATTCCCGTGAGTGTTTTCTATAAAATAATAAAATCGCTAGCTAAATGCGAAAAATACTCTCTTGTAGTTTTGTTTAAAATGTATATTCTTTGTTGTTTAGTATGTATATGTTTAGTATGTAAGTCTCAGATGTAATTAATTTTATTAATTATAATAAATTGTATAATATCGAACCTTTTTTAAGCATCTGTTTTTCTTGAGAGATTATGGTGTAATAGATTTTGTTAAAGTTTCTAATGTTATGAATTACTTTTCTATTGTTTGTACAACATTGTCCTCGTAAAGAAATTGCAGATAGACCTAAAAGCTTTTATAAAGAAAAATTGGCACTTTTCTGGCGGACGGTAATATTTAATATTTTATTGTCTGTAGAATACAAAAGATATAAATAAGAAATAAAAGACATATTAATGTGCTTCAAACGAAATAAATAATAGATCCGCAAATGGACACTATTCAAATGTACGTTTCATTGATTTTTATTCCGACTTAACATCTTCTGTTACCTTTATTGTATTAAAAATTAAATTTGATTTAATATTTAAAGAAATACTTTACTTCAAACACAAATAAATGGAAGTGCTAAATATTTTCTATTTTCCAGTCTTACACGATTATACTAGAATTATTTATGAACCCATTATAAACGTACTGCTCCTTATGCATAGTGCATGTATAAATATAGGGAAAATAACTCAAACGTTTTTAAACATTTTTGAAATATTTAGATTATACCTAAAGATTTGTACAAACGAAATCGAATATTTCGTGGAATTTATTAATTGACATACCCATGTGATCATTTTTCGACTGTTTTAATCTTGAACAAAAAAAACCTTCAATGGATATAGAACACCGTGAAATGAATTTTATTATTTACATAGAACTGCAAAATACTGGACTGAAATTGTTAGAGTAGTTTCAAATAGTTATGAAAGATTCCATGAAAAAAGTTGCCATGCTAGGTCTTATTGTTATAAGCATTCCAAACTTTTGCTTGTAAGAAATACTTACAATAAATGTTGCAAATTAGAAAACAAATTTAATAATCATTGAAAATATCATTTTACTGAAAATTTCAATATTATAAATGTAATAACCGTTCATATTTTATATAAATATCATCTTAGTTCAGAGAGGACGTTTCCCTAATTATAAATTTTCTTATCATAAAACTACCCTTACGTTTCTAAGACGAACGTGTATGAGGGCACACATCGCGTCAGAAGGCTTATCGCATCTTCATTCGGGCCGCGCCACTGGAGGTGCACTTGGGATCTTTTGTACTGTCTTGTGTCTGAATTTCCTACCGTAGCTTTTTCTTTGTCATTTCGACTTATAACTGATAATAGTTTGTTTTATTTATCCATCATGTGAAATTAATATTCAGCATTAAAATGAAAAAAATATACATATATGATGATTATTATTATTTATTATTTAACTCTTTATTGCACACCAAATATACATAAAAATAAAAAATATATTCTTTAACACAAAATACATTGGTGGAGCAAAAGGTGGTCTTATGGTTCATAAGCCATTTCTTCCGGACAACTTTTTGGTTAGAAGAATAAAATGTGCAGAAGACGGCAATATGGTGGTACAATAATAAACTTACATTATTAAATAATAAAAAATATAACCCAATAAATATAGCAAATACATGTAATATATGTATGTATATATTATTTATTATTATTATTTGTATTTATATATATAGGTATATCAGATCTTAATAGATGTAAAAAAAAATTACATTAAATAAATAGGTGTGTGTATATATATTATATTTAATAGATAAATAAAAATAAATATATTATAAGGTTATACAAAAATAATTATTTCATAGTTTCAATACTTTTAAATATTATTTTTTGCTATTGTTATAGAAATAATAATTCAGTTTTAATACGTCATTGAAATTTTATTAAGGACTTTTTAAGATAATTTATTAATAAATATACATTTACTTTAACTATAACTGTAGTAAGAGGTACGACATCAGAAATCACTTCGTGTGGGATGTGATCGAGGAAATTAGGATAATTTTGGTGGGTTAGCTACATTTGTGGCGTCACTTTCAAACTTTCTCGTTCAATATAGCTAAGATGCCAAGTTTCTTGTTGAAATTGTTTGTATCGAACAAATGTTTATTTAAGTTTCAAAAACTTATTAAATACTTATGTACCAAACCTAAATTATGTTTGAATGCTAATTTGTCAATACTAAGAAGAAATCGAAAGATATATTATTTGTTTATAGAAGATTATTTGAAAAAAGTATGCTACAAAACGATGAGAATAATTAATGTTTCATGTCTAAGAACTGTTGATGATTGTATAATTTTATTTATTGGAGTAACGAAATCTTAAAATAAGAAAAACACTCCGAAGAGAATAATTTCAATATAAAAAGAATTTTGATTTTTTGTCTGTTAAACTTATTAATGTGGATTGGTAGGAAAAAGATAAAATGATTTTTATTCAATTCTCACAAAATATTTTGCAATTTGCTTCAAGACAAAATAATATTAATATATAGTTTCATAATAATTTGATCACAAAATTTATAATTTTTTTAAATTAAAATATGAAAGTTTTATGCCACTATACAATACACGAATATTCAAATTGAAACGTTACTTTGTCAAACAGTTTTAAAATAATATTATTATCTAGAATCATGAAAGTAAATATTTAAACCCCTTGAAGGTTTATTACTGATCATCACATCATTATGAATGAAGGTTATAAAATGATTTATAAAAACTTTTGTGGTTGTCTCTTAGCTCTCTCTCTGTAATAAACTTACACCCATCGGAGAGCTTATTACGTCAGAAAAAAAAGTGGCTGAGCTATGTTAAATGGGAGTCTTGTGTATCGTACAAATTTAGAAACCGAAATTGGTATATATACTTTACCCGGTCAAAATTTGTTCATTAAAGTTTCTGATCTGATTAAAAATTATTAAAAAAATTGTTGCTTATTCATTAGCATTTTACAATTTTTAACTTTCGATTACCAAATTGAAATTTTAACCGAAACCGTAAATATTAATCACATATTTCTCAACTCCATTTTGCAAAACGTAAACTTTTTTAGAATGTTTTTGTTGTTTGCTTTTCTATACCTTTGTGTTTCTGGTGCGCTCGTAATCTAAAAGCCATCAAACTAAATTAATGTAACATACTCGTGTCTATCGCTCTTTGTATATAGTGACTTACAATTACGAATATTTCTGATATATGTGTGTTTTATGTACTAATAAGGAATACGTGTCATATTTTAACCTTCATTATTTTTTTCGTACGGTAAAACTTACTATTAAAGGAATGTTGCCTCAATTTTAGTAAATATATACGTATAATGTAACAACAACCGTAACTTTATCTCGGAGAGCAGATACTGTATATTAAATCGTTTTTTTTAAGTCTCATAAGTTGATTTTGATGATAAATTAATATAATTCTGTACTATCAGAATATATTGTCAATAACAAACTTATTATATATATATGAAAATTCCGTTTCATAATATACATGGGATTTATTAAATATTTCCAAAAACCATAATTTCCTCAATAACACTTTCACAGATGATTATCAAAATTATAACAATTGTTTTTGTTACCTAGAAAGCTGATACTGTTTAAACTTTTAGCAAATATTGAAAAATATAAACCTCACAATATTATTCTCGAAATCATAAAATTATGGGAGGTTTAAATTAAACTTGTCCAATTCTTGATACTCTGTCTACACAAGGATCAATAGGGTATTGATCATTTATATACGAGTCTATTCTCATATTCACATCCAGGCCGTCTGGTTTTGTGTAGTTTCATATTTACGAAGATAAGCAAAAGCTATAAATAACTTTGATATTATTAATGATAGCATATGTTATGATTCTATCAAACAAGCTCATATTATTAGACCCATTACAAAAAGGTTATTTTAAAGATACATCGTTATTTTCTGAAATAGGAGTTCGCAAACAGAAGTGAAACAAAGGCTCACAAAAATACATAAATCCTATATATAATTTTGCCAGATAACAAGATTTCACGTGAAGCATCCATCAAAGAGAATGGTGTTACTGAAAATACATTTAGAATTGATATCGTATTGTTTCGTTTCTAACGTATATTGAAATTAAAATTCTTAGTTATTTATATTCGTATAAAAAATAATAATTTAGGATGATTAGAACTAAGCTTACAAAGAAAACAAATGTGGAGAAACAAAATGTTTATTTTTATAAGGAAAATGTAATTATTTTCTATGGTAATTATCTTCCACATTACCTTGCAACCTAACAAATTATACATGTATTCTTGTTCATGGAGAAATTCCTGATATAAACTTCACTCATTGATAACATGATGCTCGTTATTTTTCTCTATTAATTATTATGAATACGACTTATCATTATTTAATATGTCAATCATTGTATGTCAAGATTTAGCACGAATATTTGTTATGTATGAGAAATATGACATTAATGTAAGAAATGACATCAGAACATCAAAGGCGGAACATAAAGGTAATTGAGCGATGGATTACAAGGAGTGACGGGAGTTTTTATTAGATAAACTTTGAATATATATTACACAATATAGCAATTTTATTGTTGTCATGTTATTGTTCTATTTTGTACGTACTTAAAATATTCATTACATGTGAAAGACAAAAATATTAACAGTTTTGTTTTCAAACGCTATTTGTAATTAAAGTTTTGCACGTTTCCCCAATTTGAGCTTTAATATTTCCGCTTGAGACATTCTACTACTAACATTATGGGATTGGTTTGTGTAATGACCAACCGACGTTCTGACGGATATCGACTGACAGATCTCGAGGAACAATTTACGAAAGTGCTGGCATTAAGTAATGATCCTTAAAATGTTGCTGTAATTTAAAATTTTGGTCTCTGTATAAAATCTTATTATATGTAAGTATTTATTATTAGCAAAAATTCATAAAATATATAAATTTTATACTATTACCTCTGAAAATGTTTTATAGAAACTAAAAATTGTAAAGAAAACAAATGTTTACTACTTATTTCCATAATTCAAATGTCGTGAAACTGGTGTAAAGTAATGACTTTTGGCGTTAAGTACTCTCAGAAATTCAAGAGCTACTCGTCGACCTTTCGAATACACGAACCATCCGTGTCGTATCGAAGAAATTAAACTTGAGAAGGGATAAGGGACAAAAAGTAATTTTGGTGGTTTTGTTGATTATTCTAGCGCGAGTTTTTCTTATAGTTCTTTCTTCTACTGGCCTTTATGTGTTTGCGGTTACATAACAAAAAAGTTGATTTCATAGCAGATGTGAGATATTTTTAATGAAACACTTACAAAATCATATTAATTAAATTTATATATCATTTTAGTTTTATGATTTAAAATAACATACATAAATAGCTCTTAATTAATATTGCATTGGATGAACTGTCAAGATATAAAATTAAAAACTTATTAGATGTTTTAAATTGCTTATCTCAATTACACGCTGTGCATGTCTCGAACGGAGACAAAATTTTGACGTCCATTGATGATTAAAGTGATGCATGATTTTTTTGTTGCATGAAAATAAACATTATATATAAAAAATTAAAGCTGGGTTTCTGATTTTGGATATTTGGATGAACTAATTTAATGAATTAAATGAATAGAAAACAACTGCTACTACTAGAGCCTGTTATTTGTAAGCTGACAAAAAATAATAATTTCTAAAATTCAGTAATCGAATGTTGGAATATAATATTACACATATACAAATATTTTAATGGGATTTTTGTGCTGTATCATATAAAATTAGTCATAATACTATTAATTAATGATACTATTTATTACAAGGGTTGTTTGTTTAAATCAAATTTAATATTCATAATTTTACTGATATTAATTTAGCGTTAAATAATCCTTGTTGTACATAATTAAGGCAACAAAAATTCGCAAGATCGCTTATTATTCTTCATATTATCATAAAATATACAAAATCCATTTAAGCGCAATTTTCTTTTCAGCTTACTGACATTAAATATTGTGGTGGTTGAACGTTGGGCGTAGAAATTTTAATAATGAACTCGCACTTCGCTTGGTATTTTTATTCAACGGCGAGAACCTTCGTTAGCCTATAGTAATAAGTCGACGATGTACATTTTTTCATTATAAATGTGTGTTGACCAATATCTTAAGGTCATGTTTATTTTTTGGAATATAGTCACGTACGGTGCTCCCATTTGGGCTAATCGCCCACTAAGCCGCGGGACCAAAGGCCTCCTGAGCTCTGCACAAAAGGCTCCTGATGTGAGGGTGACTAGGGGGTACCGTATGTTCTCCTGGGCCACAGCGACTACCCTTGCCGGCGATCCGCCTTGGGAGCTCGTTCCGTCGGTTCGCGTATTGGTCACGATCACGGTCAGGATCACGTATTGGTTTGTTCAACTGTAAATCCGTACATTGCTTTTGATGGAATTATAAATATTAATTTAATTACCTGGTTCATAATTATAATTTATTTATAAGATCAATTATTAAAATATTTTATCAGAAAGTTACTTTTAAAAAATTAAAAAAAAAACTTAAAAATTACTGTGGTATTTCAGGTATTACGCACGCATTCGTTTCACATAATAGGTACTTTTTTTTTGGAATATGATGTTCATTTATAAATAAATAAAACGCCATCAATATTGTATTGTTTGCTGCTTTTGTTGCACTTTCTAATCTAAGCCTATAGATAAATAAAGTTGTATTATTTTGGTAAGATTGCTGGAAAAGTCACGTAATTCTATTGATTTCACAAAAACATGCGGCGACTGAAAGGCTGCAGAGGTATTTATACTGAAAGGGGCTAACGGTCGTATAAGATTTACTGTGGAGATTTTAAACTAAACACTTAAAATCCAAAAGTTATAAAAAAATTTGCCTATTCCATGCCAACAGTTGTGTGTGATATTAACTGCATTTCAAATAAGCACTAGCTTTTATTAATAATTAGATGCTTACATAAAATATTTATAATTAGGTACGTGGTGGCCTAGTGCTTAAAAAATCGCCTCTCATGCATGACCCGCCTCTTATGCATCAGGACCCGGGTTCGATCCTGGCAAGTAACAATGTGATTTTTACGAGTTATATGTACTTTCTGAGAGTATTTAAACGCCACTAACAGAGGGTGAAGGAAAATATCGTGAGAAAACCTGGATTTATAACTTAACAATTTTAAGTTTGAAATCTCCAACCCGTCTTAAGCAAGTATGGCGATTAATGCATTCCTAAAGAGGGTTAATGTCAGGCAGGCGGCCAGTCGTAAAAACATTTAGGCAAAACTATTTACAACATTATGTTATTTCGAATTAAACATGAAGGTGAGTATAATTGTTTGGTATGTCGGAGAAGAGTCCAAAACGTGGTTTTTAAAATGAGTGACGTCGTAACTAACTGACATTACCAGTGCCTTTGTTCTCGAATGTAGTCAGGCCCTGAGGCTATCCAAGGTAACCTCACAGCCGGTTGGACGAATATCTCACTTCGATGGGGTCCGAGCCCTGCGACGGCTCCAGCGAGACTATCCGTAATCTGTAATTTCGCCTATATTTATAATAACTAACAGCCATTATTATGACTACACTTGCACAGGTGGTTAGACGGGCGACACCTGATAATTTATCTTCTCTCAATTATTGATAATTCAAATAGTAACTGCGTCGGCTGTCTCAGCCGAAGGCCGGGCTCGCTACTATCGCAGCGGTGAGGCCCTTCTTTGAGGAGTGGTTGGAGAGGCGCCATGGTGTCCCCACCTTCCGCCTGACGCAGGTACTCACCGGACACGGATGTTTTGGGA
>DVQO01000889.1:0-12461 GCA_018231785.1 Danaus gilippus | reverse complement strand
GGATCGAACCCGCGCCCTCGGCAACGAGAGGCGAGCCCTTTAACCACTAGGCCACCACTGATTTTTGATCTTCATTAACATATGATGTAATATATAAATAAATATATATATATAACATGTTATAAAATTGGAAAAATATTCGAACAAAATTAATTTGATTGGTCAAACAAAAATAAAATATTTATTTGTAAGCACTTTCCATCAGATAACGCTTGAACAACTGTATATTGTTTTTATAGAATGTAGGTATTTGATGTCTAGTCGATGTGCCCAGAGCGACCCTTTAGGTTAACGCCATATAACCTTTCTCACGTAAATATCTTTTACTGTTTTTTATTATATGTATAGTTTTTGTTTGCCCATTCCGACTGTCCCATAAATTGTTCAATTGGCAGAATATCCTGATCAGCTCCCTTAAAGATATAGTATCCTGCATAAATATGTTTAAATAATAAACTAAACGGTACGATAAATGGTACATTACACGAAAACAACAAATTGTGGTATATTTTTGTACCAATGTAAAAATAGCAACTGTTTTGACTAGAACGGAGATGACTTGAGGAGTTTATTAAATATTCCATATTTTTATATTTCAATCCTTTGGTGATGTGATAGAAATATAGGAAATTTATTTAAGATTTTATCTTAAATGAAAACTATTTTAAAGTATATTCTGCTTGAAGCTTATTACTACAAAGTCAGAGTATCTCATAAATCGTTTCTCAGATGTCATTCATAAACAATACTCACAGTATTGACAAGGCTGGAGAGAACAAGTTGTTACAACGCCTAAAACTTCAGCAAGCGACTTGATTAATTCACAGAACTTTAACAAGTTTCAAACCACTTTTATACTCCAGATCGGTGCGGTAATTTGGTTTCCGGAAGAAGAAAACACCGGAGGAGTATTATTAAGGTTGAACAAATAAATTACATATCTTTTTATTGTACCAATCTTTTTTATTGTTATTCCAATTAATTTTCTTCATTTTATTGTATGATAGTCGAATATCAATTTAAAAACAATGTTTTGCTTTTTTCCTTTCTTTATTTAATTGGTCATTCATATTTTAATACAAACACTCCACTAAATTCGACTGATATATTTTTATTAAACATTTTATATAGAATTATATTTCACAATATCTAATAGAAATTTTTATCTTGTATTCACCTTAATGCGATTTCTGAACAGTAACCGAATGTGTCATTTTAGATACAGTTTTTGATACGTGCCAGTGAAATACGAAGTAACATAGTTTTATGAAAATTCACACTATTAGTGAAAATCAAACCACACATAAATTAATCCATGTGGAATACGTATTAATGTTTCGCCATATTATAATTCATAATCGTTATGTCGAACGTATAAAATCACGATTAAGCCTTTTTAACGAAAATAATTAATATTATTTTATGCTCAAAAAAATTTCTTCAAAGAAAGATATAACAATAATTCGTAAATTAATCATGTTTACAAAATATGTATTTATTATAACAAACACATAGTCACGATAAAATACGCTTTAATGTGAGTACTAATATAATGCGAAGTTGTACTGTGGAGAGGAGGGAGATGTACTGAACGAGGCCACCAGGCTCTATAATATGCATGTAAATGACCGGTAAAATTTACCTATAGCTTTTCCCATACTCAAGAATGATATTAATAAAAGTTAAACGGTTTTAAGATATATATACAATATGTTACAAATTTTAGTGACCAAACGAGAACAGACTACCAGTAAATAAACAATTATTATACTAGGACAGTTCCTTGACAGTAATTAATACAAGTGGGGATACCATGTATAACTGAATTCAGTTGCTATTATTTGTTACTATAAGATAGATAAACTATCGTAAAATTAAATTTCATATAGTAAATAAATAAAGAACAGGATTCAAACCTGAAACCTAAGAATATCAAATTTAAACTGCTTTTCCGATTGAACCATGGCCTCCTGACTAAAGTCAGTTTATTTAACTATCATTTCGAATGGTGGTGTCATGTATAAGGTTTTGTTACGAAAAGCTTAATTATCCATTTCTGACTTTTAAAGTATGGGTAAAAATAATGTTAATATAAAAGAAACGTTGAGCTGATACTTGTTTTAAAATTAAAATAAGAAATCATAGCTTACATAATCCCGAAGTTTCGATTCCTTTGCCGCAACCGTGATCAGGGACAGACAAACGGAGATAACAGTGTGTCAGTTAGTCTTGTTATTTATCAACGATAGTAAAAAACTGCAAGTATCCGAAAACCTTAGTTTCATTTGAACATAGCTTCGTAAGGATTTTTTTTTATTGAAAAAATATTCATATTGAATTTGAAAAAACTTATGAACATAAGTAAATTAAAAAAAAATAAGCATATAATAAAGTAAAAGGTATTAGTCATGGTATGATAACACTTTTATAATATCAGATATTTCTTCTTTATTGTTATACAACCAAAGTAGAAGTAATGTATTTAATAAGAACCGCTATCAGAAAACGAAAATATATGCACTATTATTTTGCAAAAAATGCTAAAAGATACAAGTAATTTATTGTGTTATACCTCTTATCATTTATAAACAGTAACAAAGAATATTTCAGAGACTGAATTTTAAAAATAGAAATTGTTTATAAAATCAATAACCATGATTTTGTAAACAATTTTTTTCTTAAGGTCTCTAAGACAGGATCAAATCTGAGCTTTATATACTACGAAAATAATTTGAATGATTAATAAATTTCTTCAACGTCCTATTGAAATTGCAAAAGCAGCTTTAATTACAATGATTTGTAAAGTCTGCTAAAATATATTAACAGTAACTAGCACGTAATAAACCTTTAGATTTATGGATGTTTAAAACATTAAAACTGACTACATCAAACTCTTGTGATAACATTCCAAATGACTCCATGGCAATCGAGTTTTGTAGTCCCAAAGAGACTGAATTAAGTACTGTTTTATGTATTCTCGATACTTCTATTAGGCGTCGAATTATGGCCTTCAACCCAAAATATGAGTTATCACTTAGAGGTAAATCTCTAAACCCCTAAGAGGTAAAAATACAGTAGTCGGATAAGATTTCTAACGAATGGAATATATTCCAATCCAGTACATTTCTTTTTTTAAACGTATTTTATTCATTAACGAAGATGAAAATGTAAGAAAAACCACATGTTTCAAAGTAGGAACAGCGTAGCTATTCTAGCAAACTACCAAACTAAACCTGCTATAGAAAGCACATAACAACGAAAAAATAAACAAAATCGTAACCAAAATCCAGTAATATTCTCAAGAAATCTCGTAGAAATATTTAAGGAAACGTATTCGTGACAAAGGGTTTATATTAGCATCACAAGTCAAAGGGTGAAGCAACACAATTTTATGAAAACTTAGATTGTCTGTCCTTCACAGAACTCCATATGAAATAACTTAAGAGATATCAAATTAAATTCAATTCCTCTCTATTTTTATTTCATCAAGAAATATCAATATTAAATGAACGAAATATATCTTATACATTTACCAATAAAATATTTAAAATTCTTATCATGTAAATGTTTGACAAGGAGCCGTAAATACGTTTTATTGTTACTTAAGATTCTATAAAGACTCTTGAAGAACTTTTAACAATAGCTTTGAAAAGCAGAAAATAAAATTTAAATATCAAATAACTGCCCAATTAGCAATAATAAAATGTTATGAAAACTTTTAAACAAAAAATAACGAACGTTATCTGTATACAAAAGACAATCTCCTACTGTTTATAATTATAAATATGGATTCATATTTAAAAAAGGCTTTAGAACTTTTTTCAAACACCGTTATAAATACTATGGTAAAGTAGAAAGAGCAATTTGTAGAAATAATTAATATTTATTCCTGGATTAAAATATAATTGTCATATTATCTTACTGATACCGCTGCTATGGATATAAAATGCATAGATATAACTCTGCTAGACCATCGTTAAGTAATTAAACATTTTCTTTAAATAAAATCATTTAATCTGTTTTAAATAGATGTTTTTCATTTTTAATTTCAGTCGACTTTCAAACATGGCAAGCTGACAGCAATAATTTACAACTTCTACAACATGAAAAAGCTTTAATAATCTGATATAAAATTCTGAAAAATCATGATTTTATTATAAATTTTGGAGTTTACTTAAATCCCAATTAATTTTAAAAGAAGTATAAACAAAATCAAAAAAATATATTGATTTCAAATTCCCATTTTCGTTTTCCTTAAATGAATTTGAGGGTATTTCTAACATTGGTTTCTATGAACGAAAGCAAACACAAATATGAAAATAATTACAAGACAAAACAGACATTCCAAGGACACGGGTGTACAATATAAAGATCTTCATATCCAATATATTTGTTAATGTTACAAAAGGTCATTGTTTTTACTCCGTGAAACATTATCAATCATACCATTCCATGACATAAGTGGACCCTCCTCGTACGGACAGAGGTCCATTACTCACTGAACCACGCCCAGATCTGATTCCCCACTTCGGCCACTTCGACAATAACCTAATGCCGTTTCGAAAGAATATTCTATACAAGCACTATAGACGAAAAAAATATGAATGAGATGAACAATCCCTCCCCTGCTATCCCATTACACCCTTAAAACTTAACCACATCGTTACAAAGGAATGAGCTTCGTGTAAACAACATTTAATATTGTCATACGGACATGATTTACTTATATTAAATATTAAAAATATATTTTATTTGAATATTTACGGTAAAATATAAAACTCACTTGCAATGATTATTCACATTATTAAACTTAATTTATTACATAGCAAATTTCTGAATAGGACATATTATATGTACT
The DNA here is from genome assembly GCA_018231785.1 of Danaus gilippus. Lineage (NCBI taxonomy): Eukaryota > Metazoa > Arthropoda > Insecta > Lepidoptera > Nymphalidae > Danaus > Danaus gilippus. Next base: position 7,603 of record DVQO01000889.1, on the reverse strand, counting down.
TATAATGAAACAAGGTCTCTCAAAATAACAAGCTAATTTTGTCGTCAGCAGTGTTGTCAGAAAATTAATTGTTATTAGCATTTTTAATTAGAGTCCTTTTATTGAACTGTCTACAGAGACGAGCGGATCGAGCCACTGGCTCCAACGATGTTCTGTTTAATTAAACTTAGGACGGGCCTGTCCTCTCTCCATATTTTAATTGATGTAGCGTTTATGATGTATATTCTGTTGGACGAAAAACACTTCGAAGACCTGTAAATTCAATGCCATCACTAAATTACATTACGCGAATCCTTACGATTGAAATAAGTGTAAATAGAGGCATTAGGGCCCAGTGTTAGGTGCTTTTTATGGCGGACGAAGCGGATGGTTCCTGGGCGTTATAGCGACTATAAACACTGGCGTTCAGTTGACGTTTTAAGAAAATTCCACCCCTCATAGCTATTAGCCTCCCATGGGGTGCCTGAAGCTTGGAAATTACCAAGATTCATTTAGTGAATAGCCGACTTAAAGACGAGTAAGTGCCTCTTTGGAAAAGATATTACGTGATAAACAAAATTATTATTAATCCAAATAATTTTTGCCAACAATCGTTCACTTGATTGGAACAAAATACGCTTTTTATTATAATACCAATTTTAAATCCTACAAACTCTAAAGCTCTTTAAAATGTAAAAAAAGTAATAAAACGCTTAAGTCTAATTTCCAGTCTTGCAAATAAAAAGTACTCAGACGTTTATTTCTCGGTCATTCTCGGTGGTCGACTGACGGTATCTTACTAATCTTAAAGCTCAGACTTAGAGCAAACAGCAATATTTAGTAGTTCGTGACAGTAATCCGGTACAAGCAGTGCTTTCAAGCGCGTCCTCATCATAGATTCCCGAGGGAGCACTAAATATAGGCCACGAAGTTCCCGCCACGGGAATATTGCTTTGTCACTTGGCGACATCGTACTTTCCCGAGCTCAAGTAATTGGAAATACTTGAAATAACTCTACGACAATATATTTAACGTCGCCTTGAACACTTATGTTAAATTAAGAGAAAAATAATTTTATTATAATATACTATAATTTCAAATATAAGTTTTTACCCTAATTAAATTTCAGTCCATAAATGCTATTCTTTGGCATTGTTTTGTTACTGAAAAGATTTATATTATGTATATATTAAGGACACCGGCACTTTCAATAATACGACGCAAAAGAACTATCGGGCAGAACGGATAATAAATAGAGTCCTCTCGTGTAATAAATTTACTATCTTATTCCTAAGCTTTTGTCAGTTTTATGGCATGGTAGTAAATTAACCCCTATAAAAGCCAGCATGAGTCCTGTGTCTCTGCATCAATTGTAGATTTCATAAAATCTTAATATTTTATTATTCCACAATGTAAAATTCTCCTCGGTCAATTAAAATAAAGTCGCAGCAACAGTATTTGGAATCGTGGATCGAATAAAGATCACCAAAAGACATAGAAAAAGAGCTGACACAAAAAAAAAAACGAGAATTTCGAAAACCCTCTTTAGACATTAAACGAAGCTCGAGCAAGAATACAGTTTAATGTTTGCTCCTTCATTACAGTTTCACCCATTGCTTTTGGCACTGTATCCAAAATTAATTACAAAAAATGTTTTATTAATTAAACCGGTAGATAATAAACATTAATTTAGTATATCAAATATATTCAGAAACTAAAATAATGATAAAACAATTCCATTACACGCACGGTAACGGCTTGAATTGTAAAACATCAAAGACCATCAAAGCGAAATTAACATTTCATGTAAAAAGATTATTTCATATTTAGTAATGGTATAATTAATATTTGCTTATATGTTACGTACATGCTCGTCGATGCTTGTCCCGTCAAGCACAAAGCCGAGTGTGTGTCTATTAACACAGTACAGACAAACAAACCCGTGTATATACGTACAAATTAATTAGTATCATTTATATAATGTAATGCAATCATTTTAAATAATCCAATTATAATGAGGGTTTTAATGGTATGACAAAGTAAACTATACCTAATAGGTAAACTTCGACAACTTTATGAATATATATTTAACCGCTATAACTTTCTGGTATAACAATTCAAATTGAAAATATTTATCACCCTAATAGAGGATATAAGTAGGTTTAAATATTAAGTTGGAGCTTTTTGTGAGATAGGATTCTTGAAGTAATAAAATGGTCCTTATAGCCATTCACAACAATTTTATTGGCTCTCAAAACGTATATTTACTAAAGAAATAAAATATATTTACTGTTTGCTTTCACATCGTTTTGCAATATCCTCTAATTCCTTATTTTCTTAATCATTTCATCTACTGTATTCTTTAGATAGCATGCATATTTAAAAGAATTATTATAGTGTGAATAAGTTGAGCTGGATATTTGTATTGTCTAGGCCTGTCCTAAAAGCGAATGTTTATTGTAGTTATTATCGTAAAAATACAAATAATCTTGTGTTATTATCTTTGCCAATAAGACGAGATGGCCTTAAGCTTCAAAATGTTACTATTGTAATACTTTTTAAGGTTTTTATAGAATAAAAATCGCATAAAATCTCAAAGATAAATAAACACCTGCTATAAATATCAAACAACGCAAAGACGACTGCATTGTAGTAAATTTTGATCACACGAATAGTTTTACGATCGGGATGTGGTAACGTCGCCATTTTATTGAGTCGTATAGACCCTGTGTGTTTATGCCACATTAAGGAAATTGTATATTGCGGGAAGCTGGTAAGCATTGGCTGATCCAAAGCCTCCTATTGTGAGCGCGAGACAGATACAGGGATGAGAGGCTTAACAGGATTATGTCGGAGGCGGCGGTTGATTATGCGTCTGCTTGATTTACGGCGTCGCGATACGGCTAAGAACCGGCTCGCCTACCTAATAAAGGACTATGCTGAAATCGGGGCCCCGGTAATAGTATTACCGCAATCAATTCCTAATGTTCAGACACAAGGGAAAAATATATTTAGACCCTTATTTGTCATTTGTAACACTCGGAAAGGGTCGGCAAAGTTGTGCTCGACCTTTGAAAAATTTCGACACAGAGAACCCTTCGTATAAAATGTATGCAGTAAATAGGCATTTAAATGCGGAAAGCAGAAGTGATTAGACCCGGCCCGGAGCCGGTTGACACGTCGTTAAGCCGAAAAAGATTTCTTTTGTTTGACCGGATTTAAATTGCCTTATGAGATCAGGTAAGTGACACCGTTTAACCTTTTTCAATGTGTGATAATATGGTCCGTTAGTGTACAGAGAAATTGTTTGAGCGAACATAAATTATACATTTTTTTATGAACACTGGAGTTTTAATCTTTTTAACTTTCAGTTAGTATTTACAGCACACTTAACACGTTTACGGAACAGCGAATTTGATTTGAATATAGCAATGTTATAAAAGTAGTTTTAAATTCTTTTTAAATATCATAAATGATTGTGTTTTCAAATTTAAGTCTTTATGGATATTTCCTTTCAAGGCTCGATATGAAAACATGAATGAATTTAATTAATTGTGATAGTTTTGTACATATATTCTCAAAACTTAAAAAAAATATGACATTTGTATTATGTTTTGCCACTGGCGAAAAAAAGACAAAGCTGAACGTCATGGGAAAAATTTTGTCATTGCATAATTTTGAGCTTAACTTTTGAATCACAGCTGATTAAATGGAAAAGATTCCAAATGAATTCCACAAAGCCTAACCAAGTTAAAACAAGTAGAAAAAAGGGGTTATTAGTATAATCCAAGTGACTGTCAAAATAATAGTCTTACCTGAATTAGGCTGGTTGTCTGAATTCGGTCGTGCAGAAGGTGCACCATCTCTCGCCTCAACTTCCAATGCGTAGGCTCCTTGCTTCTCCCTGTCGAACACCACCTTCGTGAAGATCTCTCCCGTCTGCATACTGATCTCGAAGAAATCCTTGCCCTCGTTCCGCGGGGAATCCACAATGTAATAATACACCTAGCAAGAAAATTAATAATATTTAAGTTTTAGAAGACAGAAATATGTGCACAGTAAATATCATTCTACTTGAACGAAGAACATAGCAAACATTTGGTATGGAGTGTGAACTCCGAAACTCACCTAATAAATAGTATATTTTGATATAAACACATTTATTTAATTAATAAATATTCACTATAATTCAATAAATTACGACAACAAATTTATAGCTACATATAGATATTATAATACATTCACATAAATGTCAAATGTATTATATGCAAATACCACAAAATCCGGGTCGATGAACCAATAACAATCATTATCCAGCTTAATTGAGGCGTGAAATACAATTAAGTCTAGTACTACGATGCCTTGAATATACTATCAATATTAAGAATCGGCACACAGACTAAATATTTACACTCGTATGGCCCAGTCTTTGATATGCAAATAACATGTACCCGCATAATAGATTATGATTTCAATACACAACTAAAAGTATGGGCAAAATTAATAGAGATTTTACTGGCAGAATATAAATTGACTACTTATTTTCTTATTCATCATTTTCACGGGTTTTAAAAGAAATGGTGATTTACTATTTTGTATGCATACATTTTATAAAAACCTCGTTGGACACTACTTCTTTGTTTGTAAAAATATTGTACTTTACATACGATAGCTTGGCTCAAATATGTATGTTTAATTCATTCTTTTTTTAGTAGAATGGTAAAGATCTCTTAAACTAACCCAACGAGATTAATATGATAAAAGCAAGTATATATACGTTTATATATAATATACAATAAAATCCACCTCGCAACACATTTATAACAATTAATAATAAAAATACTAATTGCTAATAGCTTCAATAACCTAGTGATTAACATTTTCACCGCTGTGAGATTAATTTAAATCCGAAACAGTATATAATACTAGGCTTTATTATTAACGTATTAAATGGAGATGTGTTAAAACATTGAAAGTATTATTATTATTCATTTTGACTGAAATTGTTATAACTGTTCCATAAAACATTTCAACTTCTAATTATCGAACTCCGACAAAATTACAAGTAAAACAAAACTTTAACTAAATAGATGCTTGACTTATGTTTTAAAATTACTCGAATGTATATAAAGTGGAGAGTTCAGACAAATTGAAATGTTATTATAAAACTTAGACGTTACTATATTTAAAATGAACTGGGTTTATTTGAATGCTCTGTCTTTAACCGTCCAGCTGAAAGTACATATATACATGTACATACCTATTGTCAAGAATAAGTAAAGGAAAATTGTCTATACTGTGCTCAGTCAATTAGTAATAGATATCCTTTATACAAATCTAACTTCAAATAAACAAAAGAGAGAACCTATGCCGCTTGAGGTAGCAGAAATATAAGCATGTTTATAAGAAATATGAAAAAAAATGCGAACAAATTAGTATTTTTTTCTGATTTTCTGTTTATAGCACTTTGGTTTATTAAACGAAACACCCCTCATTTCAATATTTAGCTCAACGAAAGCACTCTTATATAAAAATAAATGTAAATTATCTTACAAGTACAATTTGTATAGAGATTGTCTGAATGTTAATTATACGCGTTAATTTTATATTATTTAAGTTAGTACGTAGGTACGTATGTAAAAGAATAACATCTCATCAGTTAATAAATTCCATGACTATGTTAGTCTACAAAATTAACGAAAGCAATTTCGATAAAACCGAAGCTAATTTAGGATTCGACGCAAAATGAGCTCAATCAACAAACAAGGAATAACAATTACAACACAATCCGAAATCAAAATCATATACAATTTAATGCATTCACGATGCATGAAAATTACCGAGCAACGATTGTATCTATACAGGCATTGTTCGATCTGATTGTCGATACACATTCCATTAATTAAGAGAATGAAGCACTTATACTACTGACATCAAATAATTATACCGCAATCTGATACATTATTAAAAATATTGTAAGCATTTTTTAATTATAATAATTTTCCTAAAAACTTCAAAAACTATTTAATTTCTACTTCTGTTTTTTAATTAACATTTTGGACACTTTCAACAACACAACATTCAACACCTAAAATATGTAAAACTTAATCTTTGAAATTATATATGGTTGTATATATAATTAGAAAATTGTATGTGAGCCTATTTTGAGCATATACGATTTACATATATGTTAGGTTACAAAGGATCTAGTCATCAGAACTAATTTGCTGTCGCAAATGCAACAAGATATACTCATCTTACCACGATAATGTTGGAATTACATAGCAGATGATAATGCACAATAACAATACTTTATTGCTTTGCTTATGAAATTACTCCGCAGTTGTATTAAAAGAACTTGAATAAACTTAATAGAATATTTCATTCAGTTTACAAAGAATTCTCAGCTTTGTAATTATAAAGAAACAGTTAATTAAATCAAATACTCGGACTTTGTAACTTAAATAAAAAGTAAAAGAATTTTATTTATATTATTTAATTAAATAGTAACCTTCAATATCAATCGGCTTAAGCTCCATAATTACTAAGGTGAATCTCAAAAAGGAGCTATGTTTAGGCACGCTATTTTTAAATTTGTAACATGTTTCTTTTTAAGGGGAATATCTTTTTTCCTTAATGAAGTATCAATTAATGGTTATCCCGTATTTAAAACATGAAATCCTGAAAATAGTGGATATAATACATGCATGCTACAAACCCAAATAAGAAAATAATGTATTTCAAAATCAACAACAAATACTAATTCAATTCCTAAACTGGTCTGAGTTATAAAAAAAATCTGTACTAAAATTTATACCCGTTTTCCTGGCCAACATTAAAGTACTTCATCGGGGATAAAGTTAATTTATAGTGAGCAAAATAGGTGACAAATACTTGTAAAGGCAATGCCGTTACAAAAACCCCCAACGAACTGTGAATAGAAGTCCATCTTAGCTGAACGTAAACCTGACGCTGCAACTATTCCTACGTGTCAGAAAAGTGTTCTCTTGAAAACTGGCTCTTAGGAAGTAAAAGCTTTTTGAGGATATCTAAAGTAGAGAACTCTAAGTGTAGTAAAAGCCTAGTTTATACCAAATATACAATGTACATTTATCGATAATATATGTACATTATATCTTATGTATTTTAAGAGACAGTTTTTAGAAATAGTTAGTTTTATTATTAAAAATATTGATAAATATTAAGTAACTATTTAATTTTGTTATGTTAACATTTATCTTTTCAAAAGCAACACCTCGCTAGTGATTATTAGGTTAAACAGTACTTTGTATTTTTTGTTAACGATCTTCAATTTGGTCCAATATAAATGACTACAAAACCAATTTCTTTCAAAATGCCTTCTATATTGTGTCATACATAGTGTAATTTCTTCCCACATCAATTATTTTATCTAACAATTCGTTTAACAAAATGGAGGTCGAGAATTTTTTTAATAACTTGAATCATAGTAACAGCGCAGCGCTGCAAATAGAAGGCACTAATGAATAATATTTTAATGTCCACCTTTCCGGTGTAACCATTTTTACCCATAAAATACGTAAAAAGAACTGGAATGGGAATGGTTCCAAATTATCATCCGGAGACGGAAGTGAGCACTGAAAAA
>DVQO01000888.1:0-12467 GCA_018231785.1 Danaus gilippus | reverse complement strand
TCCTATCAAAAGACGTTATTTCCAAAGTAGATAAGAATTTTGACGTCGATAAAAAAGAAAGTTAATTATATAAAATAACTATCTCTTGGCCTTCTCTAAGAACATGAAGTTAGCTAGGATACAACATATAGGGAAATATTGATTAATATTTTGAAATACAATTCTTATTGCTAATACACAGAAAAGGGAGGAAAAGATATTACCGGAATATTAAAATATGTATAATAAAACGTTTCTGACGCTAAACAGTCTGTGGTTCTGAATAAATAACAGGGGAGATTTAAGTTTATTAAGTTATTAATTATAGCTATCACACGGCAGCTTAACACTTTAAGTACGGTCGGGTCTCACCAGAATATCTAAATTATGCACCTCACAACACCGAAGACAAATGAGTCTAATTTGAAATTAAATAACCCTCACCCTTTCGATAGAACTAGTGAAGGATTACAGTACAAGGTAACATAATGTCAATATTACTTTAGTATTACATGCTTGTAGTATTGGTTAACTACAGTTCATGGTTTGTTAATAGTTATAAGACCTTGTTTAATGAACAAGAATATCATTTAATCACTTATTTCTTACCTTATTTTAGGAGGATTTTTTAATTTTTATATATTAACATAGTAATTTATAGGTTATTATATAATAGATATATTTTCAGAAATGGACTCCCTTGCTCATTCTATCTTTAAAAATACCAGAGGAAATTTTTAAGATGAGGGATAAAAGTAGGGAGTAGTAATAGATCGTTACGGAAATCAATCAGTTTTGATTAAAGCATGTTTATACATACAATATATGTATATAAAGCAACAGAGTTTTTCAATTTAAATTGTAAAGTTTCATAGTTAACACAAAAGTCTTTAGATTCCTTTGGACTGATTTGCGAAAACAGTTAAAGCATTCGCTTCAGATTTGCTTTTCTTTAAGCCATACTGTTTACTGTTCCTCACATTTTGACTGGAAACATAGTCTATCTATTTTTTATCCTGCAAGTTAATAATTTATCACATCTCTTAATTCTTTTATGGCCACAATTTCTATTCTTAAATTTAAAGGTATATTTTTCTATGAAATACGGTGTATCTAAAATTCTTAGAAATAGTATAACTTTCACTGATCATTTAATACATCATATAACAGAATTGCTTAGAATAATAATACAATAAATAAAATTGAGTATAATATATTCGACTAGTAAAATAAACTTTCAAATTATTATCAATGCAAATTATATTCACTCAGCTGGTCCTTATTAATAATTAAATTTGTTTGCAATGCAGATCTTAAACTAGTTTTTACTTCAACCACAAAGTTAATTATATTGACTGTTTGAGTGCTCTAAGTTTTAAGATTGCTTCCGAGTTCTTAAAGTTGATTTTGAAGAATTACTCTCATAAATGTAACTTCTTGAAGTTAAAGATTCCTTAAGCATTATGACTATAATTTACAATTATAAATAGCAATGTTTTATATACGAGCATATATGTTATGTATGTTGTGTACTTAAGATGTTGTTATTATAAAGGTAATGGATATCTATTACTTGTAGATTTGCAATGCTATTACTGATAGAATATAGTAACAAATAACTCAGAAATATCATTTTGTATCGATAAAATGTGACTACTTTTCTCCTCAAAGTTCGTCTCGCTTATTTAGGATAAACTTATACACTCAAATTTTTATTTAATCCTAATGTTATAACTAAAAAATCCTTAAGGATGAAGGTAATTGTATAATTTTTCCGTGAATAAAACAAAGAGCTGCAGCCTTTATCCACTTTTAGATCGAAAGCCTCCTGGTGTCATGAATATTATCCAAAAGGACATAGGACAAAGAGTGTGTTGATGGAAATGTGACGATGGAAAATTCCCAATGAAAAATCTTCAATTTTGTCCATTCTGTTGAACAAAGACGAGTACTCGATTTGAACTCACTTCAATACACAGGACTTGATCATCTGTAAGTTTTCGAATCGCTCAACCTTGTATAAAGTTAAGTTGATACGGATAATTTTAAGGGGAACTTAAAGCTAATAGTCTTGAGAAATATCTACCTCTATCTGATATTGAACTTTTAATATGTTTAGCTCATCCTCTCAGACTACGACACTTTTGCTTATAGTTGAAGAAATAAAATAAAAATTATACGCTGACGCCTCACAAGACCTCATTCAAGAAGGTTAAAATTTAAAAGTATTCTATCCGTTTACTTCTGTCTGACAACTAGAGATATAATAATATATGTTATTAAAAAGAATCACACAAGTTTTTTTTTTACCAAATTGGTTTTACACTGAAAGATAATTAATAATAGAACATCAGTTAATATCATAAAAGGTCAGTTGTATTTGTAATGAAATGGTTATGGCTTTAACTTTTTCATAAGTAACCCCATGCTACCCCCTAAAACACCAGCGGTCACGCTCCGTCGTCGCCTAGTGGATCGCCACGGGAATCTTCGAAACATACATCCGCGACGATCTGGCGGCAGGACGCGAACGGCCACCAAAGAGGGCTCACTCCAAGTGACCAGGAGCGTCCCTCCGCCTGGCGGGCTTGCTTAATCGTGAGAGGGTTAACCTCATAAGTAACCCCAGCTTATCCCTAAGTGATATATATTTACTAGACAATCAACGCTTCAATTATGATGAAAGAAAAATCAGTCATTAATAAGCTGGTTCCTTAAAAGCTTATGGTTATTTTAGTTATGACTTAGCAATGCCAATAATTAAAAATCTACTTAAATTTCAGGTTTCCTAGAAGAAAACCGACAATACAATTATGTTATCCATCTCTTTGCGAAGCGTGATCGAAATAAATGTGTTTTTAATGAATCTGAAATGTTATGTCTTGGCAACAGAATTCTGGCAAATTGATATTGGTCACGTTCAACAAAGATGGATATTATCTTCGAAGAGAGTAACAAATTGGTTAAAATCCAATATTACTTATGAACACATGTCTTAATTATGAATAGCAAGAAAGCTAATTAAATCGCTTTACATTTTAACTTCGATATGCTCTATAGGTAAAATCTGATCTTTGAAATAGGCTATCTTCACAGTTAACGCTTCAATTTAAAATTGATATTTTATCCCTTTCTCAGTCTAACGCTCAATATATGTGTATAACAAGACAAACATATCAATCAACATCTCTTACGCCATCTACCCAAATCATACGCAGGAACATATCATCTGTTTACAAAAAGCAGAGAAATCTCCGTCATGAATAGAACTCACACAAAACATCCGTCAAGCTTTCAAACATTCGAAGGTTAAAATATTAGCTCAATGTACATCTACATATTTCATAAAAGTGATCATAAATATCTGACTTCGTGTTATGTGTAAAATAATACTCTATGGAAAAAAATGTGCAAATAACTATTAGTATTTCGATTGCTAACTAATATATTATGAAAAATAATGTAATATTATTAATGAAATTCCATAATAAATTGAAGCTGCAAATATTACTAGTAAATGCTGTATAATTTAATTGAAAATGTTCATTACATGATAACAAACTGTTAAAATTAATTTATACTAGACACTGTTTACTTTCTAATTTTATGATTTATTTACTTAAAGATACTGTTACAATATTAAATAGGTTTAATTTCACAGTTTCTTTAATCTGTAATATTGAATATTTTTCAGTAAATATATTTTCAACACTACTTAAATCCTGACTAAAATTTGTGATTATACATTAATAAGCAAATTTTTATGATTTTTTAATAAATAACGTTATTAAATTTGTCAGAAACAAATATAGGTATATACAGATTTATTGCTGTCATAATATTTTTTTATTTATATTATTTTTATATCACTCGCATTTTCTAAAACACATCAATTTTAAACATGTTTTGTTATATTAAAGCAAGTTACATAAAATAAAATTCTTCAGATTTGAATCTTTTTTTTCTATAACAGCTTTGATTAACACTGATGGAGCATACTTAATAATAAAACTTTAGTTTCACGAAGAACTCGAAAAGATTATATTGTTGTTGTGAATATGAATAAAGACTTTAGTTTAATATAAAATGTTGTAATCATAATTACACTCACAAAAGTGATTAATAAATTGTTATTCATAAAAACGACAAAAATATTCAGTGTTCCTTAATGTTACGAAAAGATTTGTGTAGTTTTTAATTTGTTTTGTAACATAAATTGGAATTTAATTAAATTTTTATGGCCATCCTTAACTCTTCTTTTATCCGTTCTCATTAAGAAAATCTCCCCAACGTAGAATTACAGACGAGAAGGAAAAACTAATTTTCTTTTGTTTATAACAAACAAATAATATAGATATTTGCCAACAAAAATATAATGACATTTGTAAAAGAATCATAATAATTATCATCAAACCCTTTTTATTATTATAAAAATATTGCTTTTTAGCGTTCTTAAATATAAATTAAGGTTGCATGCATTTTGAAAGATTGATGTGCAGTAATGCATGTAACATTCAGATCGTACGGATTTATCATTCGAAAATGATTGTTTCGACATAATATTTTTAATATTTCACGAGCCTTCGAAATATTTCATATATATATTTTTAAAGTTAAATGAAAAGGAATTTCAGGTCAAAAGTAAACGAAGATATTATGTAATCATTGAGGAAAATTTTCGTCGACTAATTACGACCCGATACATATGATAAAGGTTTTCTCATTATAACATAATTGTTTTAAAAAATAAGCTCTATGTCACATCATGATAAGAAAGTTAGCTAGCTTCGAAGATTATTTATTTCATTATTCACTTTGTTACCTATTGATTTATCATTATGTTTTATTGATGAAGAACATGTCTCTTGTTACTCGTATATGATAATATTGAAGAGGCAAAATATTAAATTTATTTATCTGAACCTGTAGTTCCTAGAATTTTGCAATCAAGAATATAGATATTTATAAGTATTATTGAAAGTGCTATTTTATGTTATATTTTATTTGCTTTTAATAAAAATTCAAAAGGAAGGTGTTATGTTGCTTAGAAAATGATAATTTAGCCTCCTAAAGCGTAGTATCTCTTAATAAAGTTTAAACCCTGTGATAAGTAGATATCCTAACTTTAAATAACTAGCGACACTTAGCTGTTACTCCTGACAAATCGTGAAACTTTTAAATATAATTTATCGTTTGGGATTTAAAGCATATCGGTCACTCTAAAACTAACGGGTTTAAGAGATTCATATCCTTTATTGCTTTATTCTAATTCGTCAAACTATAGATATTAATTATACATAAAATTTAGTATAGACATGAAGTTCACTAAAAATCAAACATTATTATTATTTTTTTATTAATCCATCGTGGAATTCGTTAAAAATTTAAGCGAAAGTAACAATAACTATGGTTTTTATTTTGTCATGTTCAAAGAAATTTTAAGACAGAGAAAAATTTCCGGAGTTTAAAACATTAGCTTTCGATTAAAAAATATATATAAAGTAAATCTTTTTTTTTAACTCCTCCATCTGCGAAAGAGCAAGGCGAGCGCGGAGCGCCGCCAACCTTCCACCCGATCCCGGTCCGGACTCGTTCCCCAGGATCTAACTCACGCGCGCTGGTGGTACACCTACGCCAGAACCTGGGCGTCCAGTTCCCAGGGAGGCGTCCCAGCCAGCACGATATATATATGTATAAATTTAAAAAAATCTAAGCAAACCTAATTCAAGCTAAACTCAGCGCTGGTTATTTGTGGGTCACTTGAGTTACTATTCATAAAGAGAAACTAATGTATCTAAAATTAAATTTCAGATAATTAAATTACTACGTGCAAAATAATTATGAAAGAGATTGTACTTTAAAACGTAGATAGAGATCAAAGGATAGGAGGTCTTTAATGTATACCTAAAAAAGATTACAGTCCCGGAGGATTATAAAGACAAGAAAAAAATTCGAAGAATTGCGACTCTCTATCAGGAAAGCCGAAGTTCGCGATTGGTACGTTGCACGTGGTTAAATTGTGTGCTGGGATAAACGGATCACCTGGTACTTCGAAGAACATCTAAAAATGGCACCTTTGGCAGGTTCCGCGCCATAAAAACACGAAGAGATCTTCGGAGGATAAAAAGTCACCCTCGGTATATAAGCTTGAACTCTAATGACGAACGCAACATGAAAATAACGAGCCTGTCATCAATTATTATAAAAAATTATTGGTAATTATATCTATTATTAAAAGAAAAACAAAATCAAAGACTATTTAAAAGGAGAATAGAAGTATGTTTAAATACGACGTTCAGATGACCGCAGATTCAATGAGTGGGGACCATTGAAGAATGTGTATATGAAGAACCTTCGAGAAATACAAGAACATTTAGAGGAATTGAAGTTACATTTTAAAATATCATGGAACATACTGAAAGAAGTGACATTAGTGACGTCAGCGATACTGTCGTTTCTCTCTTCAAAAACAACGAATCTATATAAAATGCGATATATACATACATGTACCGGATTTAATACCAATGAGTTGTTTTAAAGACAGAGAAGGACGTCATTAACTTCAGTATATTCCACGATACTACAAAATAAAATTTAAATTCTTATAAATATCCTTGTCTTTCTTGAAGGTTCTATATTATTCAACTGTCCACTGTTATGTGTATAACTCGTAGTTTTACCAAATTTCAAAAATAGGTCTATATAGTTTTAAATATTTTGTGATAACATTTTACTTATAACAATAATTACTATTATAAGAGCCAAAAGTTATTTTTATTTTGCACCCGTCGTGAGTGCTGATAGCACCGACATATGTATGTACATATATCTTTGGATTAATGCGTTACCACAACCAAAAACCTTTTGAAATTGATATTATTCTGAAGAAAAATAAAACAGATAATCACCGAATCTAGGTGAAATAAGAAAGAAATAAAAAACAATAAAAAAATGTGCTTTTAAGAGAAAAAGGCTCCTCAAACAATTTATAAAGTCTAAGAAAGATCCTGAGATTAAATACAGAACAAAACTTTGAATTTTTAATTAAATAATATCACACATTAAAAAAACCTTAGGTAATTGCACATTCCTATACATAATATAGCTACAAGAGTTAGTTTGTTGCTTTTAAACTTGATAAAAATTTTACATTGAGATTAAAGACCCGCTTGATTGCAGAAAACCTACGCTGATATTAGACAGCAGTCTTGCAGTCTCGTGAAACCATTTTAAAAATAACAGGTTTGGTTGCAAAAATTACAATGCAGCGATAAAGGATTTAATATTTTCACACAATAAAATAGTCAGTGTCTTTAAAACGAAACTTAAAACTTATTAAGTGCCCTTATATTATTTCATTAGTTATAAAGAACAGATTGCATTCATATTTTTAACTATTAGAATTAAAATTTGAAGCAGGCTCTTGTGTTTTAAATATTTACTAAAAAGGGGAACATAATTTAACTTCTTTGTTCCAATCATATAAGAAAATCAGGAATTATGGGAAAAATTGGCTTCATTACTTTATTATTAGCTGTAAAAAGTCAAATAAAATTATAAATAGTTAAGGATTTTTTTTTTCACAACAACAAAATGTAAAAAAAACAAATTATAAACAAATCAAGCGCAACTATTTTACAATTTAAGTTTACCTGTATTCTCGAGCTAATGCCCCTGTATACTATTACGGTTCTTTAATAATGAAACTCGGGTTATTCTATTTGGATGTTTAAACATTCCGAGGTGCAATTAAAGCTGCTGCTTTGCATGTTTAATTACCCTTATTACCTGTACAGAAGTAGATAGCTTTTAAAATTCTGTTACACGATTGAAATTAAAAACTTCTTCCTACATCCCTTTTAATTTATTCATCACACAGTTGTTTGTTTCTTTATTTACTACATTATTTACATTCATAATATTTATTAAAGATCATCAATGTGAATAATTTATTTTGCTGACAAAATTGGCATTAAAAATTCAATTCAATAAAACGATTGTTTGGCCAATTTAATGAAACTGGTGATTGATTTCCTTAATATTTTTGCAATTCTTTTAAATATATACACAGATATGATATATACGTACATATTTCAAAAACTATTTATGTTATGTAACTTCTATAAAGTCTCAACTATAACTGATATAAAGTCATAAAATAAGTTGAGTCAACACAATAATATTAATTGGATACTCATAAGAAAATATTTCCATATATCTTATGATATAAAATATATTGATGATGTAGTGTTTTTCTCCTTCATTGAACATATTTGTAAAATATATATTACGCCTTACATTCGATCTTACCTATTTTTCTTAATATTTTTATATAAATTTTCAAAATCAGTTTATACGTAACAGATTTATTAAACTTAAATAATAGTAATAAATTATTCGTAAGTCTCCCATAAGTTTCCAGTTAATTTTCATTTGAAACTTTAAATAACAGAAACTACTTTTAGATTCGTCTAGACGAGGGAATTTGAAAGAAACCATTGCAGTTCCTGTAAAATTATAAAACTTGTTTCAGATAACTTCGTGTATGAAAATTCGTGATCCGAATTTTCACCTTCAATTTGAAAATTGAAAAAAAATATTTTATGTATTTTTGTTACATAAATACCCATTGTACATACCCATAGTTTCATATTATTTGTAGGTCAAGAAATATGGTAAAGCATAATCATGTACATATTAGAATTAACTAAAAACAAATAAATACTAACTAAATTGCAATGTTATACTATAATATTATAACCACAACTTTACTGTTTTATATCAAGCAATACTAAAATATGGAAATATTCTGGCTTAAAGATATATTGTTTCATTTGAACTACTTAGTTGTTAGATTGGAATAAATTCTTAATTGGTTCATACTGATAGTACCTCTCAATACCTCAATCTGTTCAAATACTATTTACATAGATTTACATAAGTTAATTTCTGGTAAATATCTATCATAATGTTGTTCTTCCACATTTTAAGTGAAATTTTAAAAAAGCAATATATTCTTTTATTCTTCACTTAAATGAAAAGCGATAAAAAATGAAATGAACAATTTAATAAAACAATATCGATGCATTCATATAGTTATTCATATTGCAATTTACGATCATAACTTTAATAGATAACTTTCTTTTCAAAATTAATAAAATATATATTCATCCAAATTTTTTAATTCACGTAAAAATAACTTTTCCTTTCTTTTAAAATTTTTCGAGTAGAAGGTGAACTTTTGAAATACATATGGATTTATATTTTTATATACATATGGATGCACATAAATACATAAATAAGCACAATTTTTACATAGGCTGTAAATTTGTGTCTTTCATACAGTCAATGTTACTTTTCTTAAGGAAAAATGCATTTCAGTATTGTGACAAATAAAAGGAGACGAAACAACGTAATACTACGAATATAACTCATTTATGTTTGTTTTTTTCTGAAAGAATTACGAAAAACAGTGTATATGTTTTAATGCAAGGCCACCTTGTCTTTTTTGATGCGTCAATGTATTGATTTCGTTTATGTTAATAAATAGCAAGACATAACAAGTATCCCATATTATTATTTAGAATTCAAATAAAAACATTCACATACAACAAAAATACATTTAAGATACATATTACTTTTATTTTTACCAACCGCCCAATTAGTTAAGTTCGATGTAGCCGGATCAACGAAACAGCAACTATATTTGTGAAAATTTAATTATTAAATAGATTTTGTTCAGGTAATTCCGTACTGATAATGTTATTAAAAAAATATGAAATCATTTTTTGTTACTTTATATATAAAAAGCAAAATCCCTTGACTACTTTACATTTAAATTTTAAACTAACAGAAGCAAATATTTTATTTTTAATTTATTGAAATAAATCAGCATAATTCGTTTTTATATCACACAGAATTATGACATATTTTTGTGCCAAACTACGGAGTAGGTAGCAAATAGTGTAGTTCTGATGTTAAACAAAGCCAATCTGATAATATAAAGAATTGAAGCCATTTCTTTTAAATTAATATTAATATTTCCTTTTTAAAATATACAATAAATATCATACTACCATTATATAATACTAAAGGCAATATATAATAATGCTGACGATAACCTAACAAAGAACATTTATTGATTAAAATAACATCGATTTTGCATAAAATGTGCAAGATATATTCAAAGAACACTCTTAAGTAATTTGTCTTTAAAAGCTTCTTATTTTTATTATAAGTAATTTTTATTTGGTTACTATTTACCTGGAACATGTGTACAAATAAATATGGATATAACATGTCAATTCAGGTCAAAAGTTTCCACTCTTCGAAGTATACGCTCTGAATATTTAGTGGCGGTCATATTAATTAAATGGTAGCTCCTGGATTCATTTTACGTACCGTCCCGTTAAAGTGGAACTCGTTTCGTTTATCTGCTTCCACTCATAAGCAATTACTTTGCGAAACGACTTCCGTAGAGAGTCGAGTCTGAAACTCGAAACGAAATTTAGATATTCAAGTTTTTGGATGCATGCATTTGTTTACCTTGATATTGAGAACATATCAGTTTCTCTAACCAAACATGTTCTTCTTATACGATGTAGGTATGTATTCCTGTTATTGTATTCATGTTATTTGTTATTTTAAATAACATATCTACATGAATCGACACAAAGCAATCCTGTAGGTTATATCGATAAGTCTCTTACATTGACAATTCAAACAAATTGCAGTTTATAAAATAATTAATTAATTATTATATTCTTAGTAACAAATTGGCAATTGAATTAATTACAATACCTTCTCCAGTTAGTTTAAAGAATTTAAATGATTAAATAAAATAACTATACTATACAATTTACTCGTAAAAAGAAATGCAAGTTAAAGTTTTTTAAGATAGTACAGAAAATGCAAACTCTCTGTACTTGTTTTTGATGCACAAATATTAAATTACAATACAAAAAACTTCAATATTAAAATGGTTGATATCCAAAATTCTGCAGATGCGTACATCTGCTCGTCTGGAGACTCGAACGAAACTTTCCTGATTCAGTGTGGTAGTCCGCTATACTACTTTGAATAATATGATTGATTAAAAAATATTCTAGCTTAAAACTACTAAGTTACTTTCTTATTTCATTTATATTATATAAAAAATATTTAAAATATATCAAAACTAAACATCACAAAGTACATTAACAAAGAAGCAAAACCTAATCTTAAAAAAAAGGATAGATCTGTTATAATCGCAGCTTTTAAAACTGATATCAGATTTTCATATTACCGATTCCATACTGCGGCATTCGTATCTAGATTCTTCTCAAGCTGCACATATATTATATTTTATATATCCAATAACCTCGCAACCTGAATGTTAAGTGCTATAAAACTGCATGGAATCCAGAAATAATACTTTATTTCAAATGCTATTAAGGTTCTAATTTTATTGTAGAGATTAAATTTAAATTAGGTCAATGAATTTCCTTATTTTCATAGAAACAACATTTTCACAAAATGTTCAGTTAATTAAAATACTTGCCCAAATTTTTGGTATCTTTGTCAATATTTACTCGGCCGCTCTCAGTGCTTTTATGTAAAATATATATTTTTACTTTATTTAAATATTTTCATGTATTGTTATAAATATTATATGTCAAGTCTCTTTAGTTGTACAATGACTAGTTATATTAATAAATTTAAATAAACAACAATATTAAGTTAATCCCGGAAAATTGAAAACGGTATACGGAAAATCGATTTTAAGTCAATTAAATTTAAGTTCAATCTATTTATAATTTGTTAAATATAACTGAAATGCGAAATAATTGCTTCTTTATATATTTTTTTTAACATATGTTCTGAAAAAAATTACGCATAGTTTTAACATTTAAGGATAAAATTAAAATAAATTAAATAAAACAAAAGAAAAGTGAAAAGAGAAATGTTTTAATAATAAAAAATTTATACATTAATTATATTTATTTGTTCCTTTTTAATTCTTCAATAAACATTATTATTTAATGATTTCTGTTTATTACTTTATCTCTTTTCGTATATGAAAACGTAAAATGAAGTCAAAAGTGCAAATATTATAGTCATATCGTTAAATTGCTATCAGGCTCATGTTGCAACCTAATGCAGAATCAATGAAATCATTTGAACAAGAACAAGAAGTAATCTTGAGTTATTACAAACAAAAGATATGCAGTTATTAAACTAACAGTTTTTATTTGGACATTTCCGTATTTTAACGCATCTATATTTTTTTATGTATTTGCTTTCGCTACAGGTTTTTTTTCGAATTATTACAGTTAAATTAAGATCAGATGATATAAATAGACATGAGTATATAAATTTTCTTAAACAATAACTTAAAAGACTTTATATAGTAGATATAGAAAAAGTTTCACTCCCACGGAATAAAGTGGACTTAAAATCAGGTTATTTTCTGTTATAATAATTATAACAATAAAATGTTTTACCACTTA
>DVQO01000887.1:0-12479 GCA_018231785.1 Danaus gilippus | reverse complement strand
ATTTTGGTGTTGAAAGGGAGAAAATATTGGAGACGTTTGAGAGAGTGAAACGTGAAATGCAAACGCTTACCAACATCGTTGAGATGAGATGTCCAAGACATGTTGCAGTCAATGATCAGGCCCAAGTTTTTTATGCTTTCATGATAGTAAAATAGGCCCAATTTTTTATGCTTTCACTATATCTTTTTTTATAACAGGAAATCTTTAATGGTTACTACTTATAAAATTTTAACAATAATTGACAGTCGATGAGAATATATCGACTCGCGCTTAGACAAACTCAATTTACTTTTTGAGAAGAAAAGTTCTATTCAAGATAGACAGAACTAGAAACTAAAATAAAATATTTTGAACCACTACGCGGTAATTTAATGTTGACAATTAAAAAAGTGGAAAGTATATTTATATATGGGTCAAGTTTTAGAAGAATGTAAGGA
Source organism: Danaus gilippus (assembly GCA_018231785.1). Taxonomy (NCBI): domain Eukaryota; kingdom Metazoa; phylum Arthropoda; class Insecta; order Lepidoptera; family Nymphalidae; genus Danaus; species Danaus gilippus. Next base: position 12,042 of record DVQO01000887.1, on the reverse strand, counting down.
AAAGTATTATAATGTAAAGAATAATGTTAATATTAAGGTTTAGTAAATGAAACTTCAATTCTAATTAATATTTTTATTTTCCTACTTCCACGTATACATACATCGAACGGCAAGTGACAACAAAATAAATCTATGATTTGAAAACATTCAAAATAGTAATATTATTTTATAATTTTGACATAATACATATAATTTGATTATTATTATTGTAATAAATATATTTATAGTGCTAAATATAGAAGACGTGTCATTTTTAATTTAAATACTTAAGCAGTTTCGACTGCGTAATTCTATATCAGGAATATTGGACGCAAGGTTGCGACAGGTGAGTACACATTGCATTATTAATATTACTAATAACTTCAGATCTATCCACAATTGATTTCAAATTTCAAAGATATCATTGTTTAAAATTACACTGTAATAACATCGACATGCAGTTTAATAAATAGATATATTCCTTAATAAATTTTAATCATGAATATTTATTTTATGGATCTAAATCCGCAAGATCGTTTACACTACTCATTGAATATCAAGATCCAATATTGAAAATTATCAATAGTAATGCAAATGATCCTCACTATATTAAAAATACATTGAACAGTTAAATGCTAAGGACATTGGAATAGCATATAGACATATTATGTAGAGAAAATAGCAGTCAGGTATAATCTAATGCAATATTGCCTACAATATATAATATAAAATTGAGTTTTTTTTATAAAATAAAAACGTTAGGAAATACCATACCTATAAAGGATAAAGCTCAAAGTCGATAGTGTTCTACTTATAATTAATTATAAAGAACCCATCTTCAAGGCGAGAAGTTGAAGCGACAATAATGGTATTGAAAATATTCCCGCCTTGGATTCATGGTATTCAAGACATTATAGAAAGAGATCACAAGGTAGCACGATTTAGTAAATTCTAACCACTAGATATAATAAAAGATTCTAATAGTATTTGGTTTACAAGATGCTCATAAAGGACACAAATGTTTTTAAAAACTAACTGTGAGCAAACAGCACAACCCGTAGAAGATGATACATCCAAAGTAAATAGTCGTATTTGGTAAAATAAATGTAAATTGTATGTTGCCTTTCAAAATATTTACTTCATACCATTTATATACAATTATAATATAGAGGCACCGACACCTTAAAGATTTATAAAGTGAAAATTTTAATAATAAAATATTTTGAATACAATAAATAAATAAATCTTATATAGAAAGTATATCCTTCGGATGACTAACTACATCACATTCGAATTCACGATATAAGACCTAAACGTTCTCCAACGAACATTAACTTTTCACATCCTGACAATATTTATATAGGAATAGTAATGTTGAAGGCAATAGTTTTATTTGTTAGGTTTACAATAATAATATTATGAAACAATCTATAGTCATCATAAATTTATAGAATTATGGCTTTATTAAATGCCAATCTATGTGACTTATATATATTTCTCACTTTGTGGATATTCTTACAACGTACCATTATATAATATCTACATATAATCCCTTTCCAAAATAAATCACATTCACGATATTAATAGGTTCCAATTATATTTCATTCATCTTTTTCAATGGATAAATATATAATTAGGACATTTTTCAGGGACGTGTCCAATTGTTTGATAATAGATATGTCTACGAAATTTTATATTAAATAAACCTATAAATATATATATTTCATCCACGACAGTGTATAACATTTTTTAAAATTTTCATAGAAAATATGAAATAAGTTGGAGCTGTGGAAGTTTGAAATAACGAATTAATTATATATATAATTCAATAAAATATAACGATTCCCTCAAGATTTCTTTCCTCAAACATAATACACCCAAGTATTACCAGGTATGATATAAATGTGGTTAACATCGTGCATAAGCGTAACTTGTGTGTGTACCGTCGCGTTGGTAATGCAAGTGAGAGAATCGATGGTACCTTGAACAGAACTTTAATGTTCATGCAGAGGGATCGCGAGTTCACTAAGCGTGTATGATGTGGAGTGTTAGATGGTATTTAATGGAGAATGAGTGCAGCGAGCGCGGTAGAAGCGAGGCGCCGACGGAAGCCGCACGCTTCAGCGCCAACCCGTTAATCAAATTCTTACGTACGTCCAGAAAACAGCTGGTGCTGGAAGCAACCACAATAACTGATTAAAACTCAAGCGCGCCTCACCTGAGGATCGATTTATTAACGTTAGCTGGCTCAAGCTAGTTGATCGCATCGTATTGATATTTCAATACCATGAGATTATTTTTTAGTCCACAAGTACTAAATTTTCAGATGCGATTGTTTTAATTTAGAGTACAATCTAATTTGAAAACTAATTTAATACATTAAATGAAGTTTTATTATAAACTCGAGCCATGTAACGCTAGTAAATTTGGAGGTTAGCGAGACGAATCGCGCGGTTCCGCCCGCTCGCTCCGAGGCTTGCTATGATACTACACTTCTAACATGATAGAATGTCCTAGCTGAAATACTTTAAACACTGAACATGGCAAAACTAAAAGCATTTTACTCTGCGCTACTGATCGGGATGCCAGATTCTACAAAATGTTTTAAACTGTACCCACTTACACTTTTTTAAACCTTGACAGTTTGATTTATGCAATCTTGAAGGAACCTTAACATTTTGATATTTACAGCTGTATGATAAAATGAATTTAAGATCCTGTGTCGAAATAAGGATGGAAGCGAGTGTTATCTGCTAATAACATTTCTCTAAGTATAAAGCAAACATGTCATAATTGATTTTGGTTTTCGAAACTTAAGTATTTAAAACGATATTAAATAAAAAAAATGTAAGTAGATGATACTCGAATGTGAAATAAAACGACAGATTTTATTGACTGAAAACGTAAATGTAAATTATGATAATGGCATTATTATTTGTACAATCCAAAATATTATACACTACATTTCTATACTACATATTATATTATATTTTAAATAAATTTTATTAATTTTGTTATAATTATATTTAGAAAATAGATGACTTAATTAAATATTTTCTCGTCTTAATAAAATAAAAATATTTTAATAAGTAATATAGACGTTTTGTGATGGTTGCTTATTAAGTTAATACATATTTATTGAAGCCTCTGATCGTCAGTTTTTTATCAAGTTCGTTTAATATTAACAGATTAATTAATATTGAATATTATAATAAATATATAATTTTTCGAACAAATATTTTATAACAGAAGATGTTGTAAATATATTTTCTAATGCATATAACAATACCATATCACAGCACCATACCCAACAGGTGGCTATATACCGTTACTTTGTTAACATCTTTATATATTTTTAATTTATTAAAATTTCTAATACTTTAATATAATTGGACATTTCATTATATTTTGTTTTGATGGAAATAAACGTGTCCACACTATACCAATTAAAGCTTACTTATCCACGTCATTCTAAAGCAACATACTTTTGAAACCAATGAAAATAGATTGTAAATAAACTAAACATTTTTTGATAATCAGTCTTACAATGTAAATTAAAATGACTTAGGAGAAATAGTTTAAGCATCCCATGCTAAATGAAACTAAGAGTGTGATGTTTACAACACTGATACTGCAACTACAGATACTCATTAATTGATAGAATGAATGCGAAGTTGGTTAAATAGCAGCGTCGCACGGATACGGATGACCGGTTGGTGCGACGTCTTTGCCTCTCCACTTGTACGCCGACGATATTGCTGATCGGAATTTAGGGCGCCATATCGTCGGTTACGAGTGAACGGCCAAACCGCTTTAACGCGTTAGAGTGATATTAAGTGAGGGGCACTTCCTGACTGCCATCGCCGTGTGCCGCAAAGCGCTGTAGCCGGCTGACGTGGCGCCCTGCAACGTCCCCCAGGGCTGTTGGGCGTGCGGTACATTGCAATGGGAGCCTGCCGGCAAGTGCCTTACCATGCCGCTGCTGATCTGCTGCAAGATGCTGGAGCCTTGGGAGCCGCTGAGGCACGCTGAAGGTCGTCGAGACCGGATAGACTGCATTGATGATGTCAGCAAGAATGGGACGCTGGACGAAGTATTTGGCATCGATCCACCCTAAACATTTTTTTTATTTTAACTCTTATAACTTTTACAGGAACACGTATCCTTTCTTAATTATTTCCCTTGAAAAATGTTATAATTTTTTAATATGCGTGCGTAGAGAAAAAATAGAGATAGTCATATTTTGGGATTTGTTCTGTGTAATAATAGTTTTGGTGGTTATTTATGTAAAATTATTAAATGTTGTTTATTGTAAGTGAAATAAATATTCAATCGTTATTTTTAAAAGATACATTATGAATAAAACGTAAATCTTAAATTACGAGAACAAAATGTGTATAGTCTCTTATTAAAAATGTAGGCTGTGAAGTGATCTTACGAGTACAAGTCTTTGGCTTCATGGGAGTTAAAGTCAAAATATACTAATTAAATTAGTGTAAAATAAAATTGATGTTGAGTATTATGAAATTACTTACACCATTTTTCACCTGTTTGGATTTAAAAGCAATTAGTAGGAGATACTACCGCATGCTTAAAAATACAGGTACATTGGTCCAGCATTTGAAGCGTGTAGAAGTTACATTTTTGTGTGTGTGATAATATATATATATATATATATATATATATATATATATATATATATATATAAACTAAACTACACTCAAAGTAGTCCAATACATATAGATGTTGCAAAATATGTATACTAGTAGATCTCTTTTTAAAAAGTATTGTTATCTACTAGCCTCTGGGAACATCGTAATGATACTATAATCAACAATTTTACTGCAAGTCAAATAGAAGTGGCAAATGGACGACAAACAAGAAATAGAAGATCATACTCACGATCATGCTCCGTGCAAGCTGCGTAGAAGAACAAATAGCAACAGTGAATGAGACAGCGTTAACCATTCATGTCTCAGACACAACATGGGTGAAATGGCAATGAAGTATTTTTTTGATACGACAAACAAACTTTGCAAGCTTTAAGGAGCTCAGAGTTTAAGTCGACTGCGTGTTTAATAAGAGGTGCAAGCTATGCTCGCAATTTCTTACTTAATATCGTTAATACATAGAAACAATTTTGAATTTTGATTCTGTTATAAATATAGCCAATAAGTATAATTTTATAGTTTAAACACAAATTCGACGCGGGTCCCCCGAGAATAGACGAGACAACACAACAGAGGAATCTATTTCAGGAAAATCTATCCTCACAGCAAAGAATATTTTGATACATATAAGTGGCTGGGCATCATGCATCACAAGTCGTGGACAAAACAGTTTAAGCGTCCCATGCACCACATTGTAGGTCTCGAAGGTTTATTATTCTGGTCACTTCACACTAATAGTAGTAGTAGTAAATATGATGAAGTTTTAATGGTTGGACAGAAAGAGTTTGATACGAACGCCACCAGTTTCGTGCAGATGAACGTATGAGAAGATGATGATGATATGTGTCACAATCTCCCCCCGTCCATGTGGGAAAAAGACGCAACGTCAGTAAGGGATAGTCCACAGCAAAAAAAGCATTTCCATTTTGACATTCAACAGAGAATTCGTATATAGATTATTTTACGAGGTAGGAGTGGGAGATTTACATCACTTACAACGCAATGCGAGGTGGAAGGCACGGATAGGCTTGAGCCTGACCCGCCTCGCCCCCTGTACTGGTGAACCTGTCAAAATAATGCCGACACTTCACCGTTACAAATGTTGGCTCTGTACCATCACGTTCCTAATTTATTCGTTTTTTTATATAGCAGCATACATTAAGAACAGCATATAAAAGATCTTCTTATAGACGACATATTCGAAGTATAGCACTTACTGTCGGTGGTGACAGGTTCACAGCAGACCCACGGCGTTCCTGAGGTCCAATGCTAGAATGACGACGTGTTGGCAAACCAGTTGTACTACCAGGGGTGCCACCGGGGGATGAAGCGCATGACGGAGCAATTCTAATTTTTGGTGTCATTAAAGTGTTATCGGATAGGCGGCGGTTCGGGAATACGCTCGCTACACGCAAAAAGTTGCTATCATTGTTTGTCGAATTGCTCGATCCAAAGAACCACTGTCCAATACCTGTACCTGTAAATTTTCATTATTGTTAATGTACATTCAATATATTTCCTTTTTTTGTTTGCAATATTTGACCCTTACTCTTAAAACCGGTTGTGCTGCCAGTTGCGCTAGTAGTAGGAGGGGGTGCAGTGACTGAATTCTTGCGGGCCATGTCTTCGGCGCTAGATGTCTTACGTTGTTCGACGCGCAAGTTGGGTATATTAAACGGCGGTGCGTTCATGTTATCAGTGCTAATTTGGTGACGTAAGGCCCTACGTTCAGGGCTGGGAGCAGCAACATTTTCGGACTTCAACTTTCCACGCTGATACTTATTAATATTCTCCAGCATATCGTATAAAATCTAACAAGAGGAGAATTTAAACCGTTATTTTAATTCATTTCATTGTGAAAGTAATTTTAAACATTGTTATTTTTCATATAATTCGTCACTTAATACGTGTTATAATGACCTATTTACTTGCAGTCTCGAGCACGAAATGAAATTGTTGTTAACAGCCTATCAAAACCTTATTCCGTTCTATAATTTTATTTCGAAAGATAGTTAAGTTTTAGGCGTACGGGGAGAAATAATTATCTGTGTCGTCGTATTTTATAATAAATAAATTAAACATATTCTTGTTTAAGATCAAAGCAGGGTTTTCAGGCTTTCGTGAATTTTTATTTAAAGTAATACAAACTAGATTTGAATTTATTCAAGGTTCCGATATTAAGTATATAAAATATAATATAAAAGAAAAAAATAATATTTATATAATCTGAATAAAAGTACGATGACATAAGATTTAAAAAACCGCATCTTAGAAAAAAATACATTACTAGTTGCGAGCTATACAAAGTTTAACAATTATACTTTACTACATTGCTCTTCCAAATATAAATATAAGAGAAGCATAATAACAGTACTTGCCTCCATAAGACTCGAGAATTGTTCAATACTCAATGTAGGGTTGACTGTCTGTGGGGCCAATGATGGTATCATCTTGGTAGCCATAACATTTGTTGTCAATCCGAATTTCTTTTCTACCAGCATAGATTTATATAACTCTGAAAGTAACAGTAGTTGGTATAGTGTGAATAAATACTGAAATCAGAACATTACGCAGCATTGCTTATTAATTATCACGCTTTTGGCATATGGCTACTAAAAATTCGCCGGCATTTTAAAACAAAGTGATATTTCGCAAGCATAAACCATCGCGTCGCAAATTTGACTAATTGTTAAGCCTTGATAGCAAATTAATGTTGTGTATACTTCCATTTGATGATTGATTTAACTTCAATACCTTAGGAATGATTCTAAGATAACTTACTGACAACTCGGGTTATGATATCCGGGTCACTGAGTCTCATAGCTAATAGTGTCGGAATAACAGCCTCTAGAATATGATTCCGTTCAAGGCGTGTAAGCACTTTCTCGTAGATACCAAGAATGAGACTAATTACTTTAACATCGCTCTGATTCTTTTCCAATAACATCTTGACTTTGCCCAAAATAATATAATGCAATACTTTGTCACTAAGCAAGTCCGCTGTATTCTGAATTGCAATCAACGATGAAGTCTGAAAAACATTTGTATTGATTTATGTTCCATTGAGCTATTCTTGTTAAAAAAACTATTTTTGATTGTTAAATTGGCGGTAAAGGACTAGAGTATTTATTCGTGTATTTAATTTCTTTTGTGGAATCCGTTTCACATTGCACGTCGTAAAAACAGTGATGAATTAGTGGCACTGTAGAATTGTTGTGTAACTTTAAAGAAACCTTGAAAATCGCAACACTCCTCGTATTTTTCTGAGATTAAAAAATAATTTTGAATAAAACTGTGTGAAATATATATTTTTATTATTTTTTTTGTTGACAACGTTATATACGTTTTGGTTAATTATTTTTCTATGTAGCTAATTATAAGTTAGTGTTACTATAACTTTGTTACGTTAAGATAAGTCTAGAAAAATAATAAATAGCAAATATTTGTCATTTTTGAAATTAGCTAAAAACGATACATATAAAATATTAACATTAATTGAAAATATTTTTCAGCTGTACCTGCACCAGGCTGCTACTGTTATCCATGGCAAAATATAGTAGCGGTAAAATTTCTTTATTGATATCTTCAACAGAGCATTTGCGCATTACAATATGTAAGTTTTCCAAAAAAGTTACAACGGCTGGGACCGTTTTTGTTGAATTCATGAGATTTTGAAATTCCATGCCCCTAAAAGCCAAAATAGCGTATTATTTCTCCGCGCTTTGAGATCTTTCGTGCAGTCGCGGTAAATGTCACCTTGCGATATTCCTTTGTCACCCCGTTTGAGATCAAAGTGGAAATGTAAATTGTATTTACTGAGGTTTATTTTAAAATCTTTATATGGTCTTTGTCTTGGTTTACGATTGCTATTTTGATATGTTCAAAAGAAAATATAAACCAGTAACATAATATATAAGATTGAATTATTTTTATTTTGTTTTAATTCGCAACCATTGATGTTATGGTCATGAGAATACAAAATTTTTTTTTGAAAAGTGGTTTTTAAGCTTACTAGGTAGTTTTATAAGCTTACTTCAATGCTGGCATAATGAACTCCTCAAACTCCTCAGGAGTCGCCTCGTTCGTTATCCACATGATTGGTATCAGGACTGACGCCAACACTTCAGATGTTCTTAGTTCCAACTGTATCGCTGGCCAGATGAGTTGCCATCGGAGTTTCTGTAAGGTTGTTGCCAAATTATAACAAAATGTAAACTTATCACTTTTCGCGAGCACAGCATTATGAAATCAAGAATGTTGCTCAATCGCTTGCTAAATAAAAATCTTAATGTATAATTAACTAAAATATACTTTAAAAGTTATAAACATCGTAGGAGTATTGTTTTGGTAGAAAAAAAATAAAGAAATAATATTTATCAAATAAAGAAAAACAAACACAAGAGTTCAGAAATAGAAGTTACAAAATTCTAGTCTTAAATTATTACATTTATTAATTGTAATTGTGAGTAATTTTATTGTAAAAGTGATGTTGCAATTCAGGATCTTTAATAATATTAACCACGTTATTCTCTTGCAACACGATCTTAATTATCGACGCTGTTGGGGAAACTTGGGATCATTATGTTTCCATAACGTATAATATGTCAATTAAGATTATTCAACATTATATTAATACACATACATCAAGTTTAAAAACATTAGTCTTCGCATAAGCAAAAGAATTGTGGTCCTAAATGCTATAACAAAAGAATATTTATAGTAAATGAAACCAATAGTTATAAATCCATTTAACAACTCTTTTATTTAGAGACGACAATAGTGATTTTAGAACGAAAAGCAACGTATATTTTTGGAATGTTTTTAACATAAAATTCTCGTCAATTTATATTTAGCTTCATTTTAAAAAATAAAAGGCCTTTGAAATATTCGTCTAATGAAAATCATACCTGTCCGCGGCTTTTGTTTACTCATGTTTATCGGCAATCAATTAGGAACTATCCACAAAATCGGTAACTATAACTCTAACGTTGGCAATAAGCTGGTGGGGCAACGAAATGGTATACAAAATATTATAGGGTATATCATAGCTAAGAAACAGTAACCTATAGTCTTTTGGGGCAATCGAAATGCTAAATTTATATAAGGTTAAGGTTAAAAATTTGAGGTACTATATCTAAAATTTTAAAGCACAGCTTATACATAAACAAACGTCATAATATACTCACAGTAACAGTCGCCTTGTGTCCCATCTAAGAATATAAAGAAATCTACAAATACCTTTGGTATAAACGGAAGAGCTTCTAACAAAGGTCCGCGGTAGTAGTTGCTCTTCTGTACAGGATCTTTGATAGTAATGACGTCTAAGAACTGCATTGCCTGGATTGCGGGTTCACTCTGGCATCTATTGACATATCGTTCCAACTTGTGAAATAAATAACGAACTATTTTGCTCCTAATGCTATTTATAAGTTAAAATTTCACTTGATATTTGTCCTTTGTCTGTTTGTTACATAGCTTGACAGAAAGTGAACATAGAGGAATTGCAATTTTATACTGTTATAATTATTCATGAGTGATGATTTCCAAAGCGTGAGTGAATTAACATTTATAAAGGAAAATTATTACTTAAAGAAGTTGATAAGCGGCAGCAGCTGAGTGGTAGGGCGAGGATGTGGGTCCCGAGAGAGGAGGCGCTGGACTGCTTCTTGCAAGCCGGATGGTACGCCAGGCAGCATCGCATTCACTTGCTGATCCAACTAAAATGTGACTTATTTGTATCTTCAATATTTTACTTAAAGCATCACTGGTTAGGTTCAATGTTTTAACATGAAACAAACGCAGAAGACGTAAACGGTACTTAAAATTCCTTATGGGTTCGGAGTAACTAAATTATTAAGGAAAAAATATTTTTCTTTTCATCAAAGTTGCACGGCTTTAATCAATATGGTTTTAATTTTGCCTATGGTCATAGTTCGGTTTTGGACAAGCGCCAACATATAATCTTCGCAAAATAATTAATTACAGTACAAATAATGAACTGTAATTATGTATAATAAAAAAAAATACAGTTGCGCTTCGACAAAGAGGGAGATAAATTTAGAGACAGCCAGAACTTGTTAGATTAAGATTTTTCATGAATTTCTTAAACTATATCTTTAAGAATACCAAAAGTCTGTTACTACTCTCTTCTAATAATTATTTAGGTGAATATTTTTATACCAGTTGGCAAAATTTAAAACCTAATAAAAAAATCACATTTGTGTTTTTCTATATATATAAAATAATAAGTTAAGAAAGGCAATCAAAAGTCAAAACCCTCGGAATAAGTATTAATAATTATAGTAAGTCTCGATAATTAACATACATTGTATTAAAGATCATGAATCACGCAATTTACCCGTAAATAAACTTAAAATGTTTATGTTTATCCGTCTGTGGAAAAATGTGTAATTATAAAAATACAGTTTTTTATTTAGTTATTCGATATTGTCAGATATTGAAACTGAAAGATTTATGAACTAAAATTGCGATTCAAACAAAAAATAACAATATCAGAATTATTGAACATAAATAAGAAAATTCTTATGAAAAAATATGAGTTTGCAATTGTTGTGGGGATATTATTTTCAAACACGTGTTGAAAATGCAACTCATTTATTAGAATATAAATTCAACTACTGAAAGTTTTATCGCAACCATAATTCTTTAATAATAATGATTGGTTAGTCGTGAAATCATTAATAATAATAAACTAAACGACTAAAAATAAAAATCTTAAAAAATTTGTACAGAGTAATAAAATGTTCCTAAAATTAAATAAGAAAAATAATGTAAGGTTTAGTAATGTGAAATTTGAAGAATTTTATTTTGTTTTGGCTACTTAAAATCGATCACTGTTTTTAAGTCACTACAAGTAATATAATAGTTTAAATCTAAATAAGAAATATTTAAATAACGAAAATATTCAAATCTCCAAAAGTGACATATTATTTTAATTTGGTTAAATCAAAACATGAAACAAAGTACTACATTTTTAATCATATATGTAAGTAAGCACGTTATAGCTACATCAAAAATCATAACCGTTGCAAAATTTATTGGAATTTATCGTTTTCATCGTTCGCAGTATCAGCCTTCGTCTAATTTCTCTAATAAGATTATAGTCTTGTACTAGACAGGCACTCTCGATTTGTAGAAACCTTTAATTAACAAAAGCTTAGTGGCTTGGAAAGCTATAATGTTTGATTCATTTGTGACTCTAAATACTGTTACAATGTATTCAATAATTATATTTCGATTCCTTTAGTCCCTTATTAAATATATGTGACATGTTACAAAAAGCATGTATGTATATATCGGCGCTACCAGCTTTAATAACGACTTTTGAGGCCGTCATCAATTCTTATTAAACCTCATTAGTATTTATGATTAT
>DVQO01000886.1:0-12485 GCA_018231785.1 Danaus gilippus | reverse complement strand
CCTTCTGTGAGACGGTCATGTCCACGAAGGAGGCATCTGAGTGGGAAAGGGAGAGGGCGGCTGATGCTCCCTCCCTACGCAGGCGACGTAGGGGGGTGCGACGAAGGCAAAATTCATTCATTGAAACTATAATTAGACTCCAACACAATATACATTATAATAAAACATCAACAGTAAAATTTTAGATAGACTATTACATCATATTTCACATTAATAACTTTATAATACTTCATAACTTCATTCATGACTATTGTTATATTTATAATAAGGAGAATTTATAATGTAAATTTGATGGAAGCACCTTAAGACAAACACGTAAAAGAGTTATTTTGGTATGACTTTCTTAAATGTTTTATATTTTACTGAGCGATCAATATTAAACATGCCAATATAGAACAGGCACTCCTTTTATTCAAACTTTTAATACTTTGTTTACATATCCTCTATGATTTTTAAAAACACAACAAGGAGAAATTATGTATGGTGCCAAAACGTATAGAAAAAAATAACAGCGCGGCTGAATAGTTATTCTCTTTCACAGAGAATATAAAAGGTTAGGAAAAATTTTACAGTCTTTTGTTGTGAAGATAATTTTGACTTCAGAGAATATTATTGTACTATTTCGGAGTTTTATATTTTTAGGATCTTTAGGAGATATATATACAATTCTGATATCAAACTTATAAGTCTTCATTTCACATATCATGACGTGTATATTTATTTATATGTAGATATCCTTATCATATATAAAAGTTTCAGTTTACTAACCCGTGTAATCTGGCTCATATTTAATTAAAAAAAAATTTGATAATATCGCGTCAAATATCGTCTACCTGGAACTACATAGATAAAACGTTACCTGTATAACAAATTCTTCTTAATATAATTGTTAAGGATGTAGACCCCCAAATAAATATATAAAAATCGTGGGAATAAGAAAACGTCTTACATTATGTTAATTCATTGTATTCTTCCTTTTCCCTTCATTTCATAAAGAAGATGATTTAAAAATTATTTTTTAAATAAATTTATGAAACAAGATACGATTTTATCAAATTCGTCTTTTTATTCATATTTGATCTTCATTTCGTTTAATCCCTTGAAAGATTAAAGCAGGTCGTTACTAGATTTTTGATTTCGTTTTATATTTGTTAATATTTGTTTCAGGATTTTTATTATGAGGAAAAGTTAGGGTAAATTAGAAAAGAAGAAATAAAAAGATAAAATAAATGAAAAAGAATTTATACAAAGCTATATAACTCAATCCCTGTTTGTGCGTAAATTATATTTTTAGATATGATGGTAAATCATAAAATTAACACACAATATAAGTAACTCGATAAAACTTTCAATATCAGTCAATACTGTACATACATATAAATGTGATCACATACCAAGCACTACTGGGACGGATTAGTTTAGGGACAACTAGTGCTCGATCACGAACGATATATAATTCTTCTATATTTATATACACACTTCCTACTTAATTAATAACCAGTTACCGTCACGTTAACTGCCCAATTAACAATAAACACTCACTCACACTCATATTTTACTGTAAGTCTGTGTGCGGACTTACGTTAAAATTTACTGAAAAAGCAAATGTAAATTTTTGATGAAACGTAATAGATTCAAACCACCTTGGACTACTTCGCAGATCCTTCATAGGCAGTAATTCTGTCAATGGAGCAATACGTCTAAGCAAGTATGTTATACATAGACTTCTCCTCGTTTAGAGCCGTTTGGCTTTCTATTGAATTCTGGCGGCGTCCCTGACCCGCTGTGTTCGCTGTCAGACGGTAGCTCAGTGACCGTGGCACGTGGAGCTGGCGGTGTGCGGTCTGCGCGAGGTGTTGATGGTGTCGAACTACCAAGAAGCTGTGACACCCCCATGGGGGATAATGTCACCGGCGACACTACAGGCGCTGCTGTCAGCATTGGTGTTAAACCTGAAATATATGAAGCAACTATAAGATTTAAAACTGAAATAGATAATATGTGTGTATCAAGATCAACTGGTTTATAATACCTGAAGCCAAACCAGGAGATAGCACAGCTTGTGCTAGTGCTGTAGTTCCAGGCTGTCCGGCATGCAAAGTGTTGTTGACGGAGCCACTGTCAAGCTCTTGAATTGGAGAGAGCACGAGAGCTCCTAAAACAGGCACCTCGTTTTGGTAGCCCTGATGAGCCATAATTACACCCATATTCTGCATCCCCATTGTGATGCGGTTCTCACGGTCCATAACCTCTTTGGTCACGTCCGGAGTAGGAATACGTGGGCGATTGCGTAATGTTATCGGTATTGCTGATCCATTACTCTTTTGACTGCCTGTATAGAAAGTTAGGAGAAATCATTTATCACTATACAGTTCTGTACTTATTTAATAAAAAATACAGTGAATAACTTGTTTACTATTTTATTATTTTCTATTGTCAACTGAAAGATAAATGAAATTATTTATTAAGAAAATATTTCCAGATGGTATAAGGAACAGGAGAGCGCAATAAATAATTATAACACAATTCGACAATATAGTCCCTCAACTCACCATGTTTAGAATTCTGTCGATGTTGTCCTCTCCCTGACTTCCTGCCCACGAGTCTCTCGTACAGTGACATCTTATGATGTTGTTGCGGCGGTGCAGTGGGCTGGCCCGTCTCCGGACTGGAGTACACCATAGAATTATGGCGGTTTCTTCCAAATAGCCCACCAGAAGAATAATCAGTGGAAGCCGATCGAACTGAACCCATTCTTGATATCTGTCTCTGAAACCAGTTTTTTCGTCGTTCTACCAATGGTGTATCTACACTCTCCTGAAAGCATTAGAAAAGTTGTTAGTTTCTTGTTATTAGTTAGTTACATGGTGAAGCAAGGTGAACAGTGTTCAAATTATGTAAAGAAAGGCTTTGAGAATTAACAAATAACTTTCAAGCGATGAATGAATTGCAAAGATTATATAATGTATTAATTGGTTAAACGTTATTACTTATATATAAATTGATACGAATAAAAGAAGGATTTTGGAAATTTAATAACAGAAAATAATGAAGTTAAACTATGTAAGTATTGCTTGTAAACGTTATATTATAAGCATTTCTTGGTACATGAACTGCAACAAACTGTCGACTTACATAATCAGCATAAGTTTCGTCATGGCTTTTTCTAGGTGCTTGTACATTGGCGTATACAGCGTCTTCTGCTTTTACTTTGTAGTGGTCAGCGGAGCAGGGCGGCTCATGACGGCGGTAGTGCTCTGAGGCAACTGTGTATGGCAGGTCCTTTGGAACTACTTCCTCCCAGTATTGGTCTTTGAGAAGTTCTGGATGTTCCTCGTGCATTTCATCCACTATCATGTATGCCGCCTGACGAATAAGATGTATTTTTGATTAACATATAATTAAGTCTTTATTAAATTAAATTTATTTATATTTAATACCTTTATGTGTCTATCGATTAACCAGTTCAGCTCAATGTCATCGTCATCTTCACCAAATGGGTTAATAAGAACCTCCGCAACCTTTAGCCAGCCTACGTAGAAACAAAACTGAAAAAAAAGTCAAAAACACTACACTATACGGTTTGAAATATTTACGAAAATCATAGAAGCGTGATACAAAATATTTAAGAATAATTGAATAGTAATTGATCTATAACAACCAATATATACAATAAATATACTCATACACGATTTTTTTTGTGTTTAAAGATTAAGTATTACGTAAAGCTATATTACTTTTTTGAAGACTTCGTTGTAGTCAGAAACCACTATTCAAACCAACATTGACATACATGATATCTGTTCAATGTTTTATGTTGAAAACCTAAGGCTGATAGTATCCTAATAAGATACAACTCACCTGTAAGGCTGTGAATAAAGGGAAGTAAACATCTGGTTCGTATTTGGAGGTACTACCAGGAGCAGGTGGCACCAGCTGCCGACCCATCAGTGCTGCCACAAAGTATGTGTACAAGGCTAAAGTCACGACCTGGAAAGCAAGATTAAAAGAGCAAAATTATTTTCTCTACCATTTCCATAGTGCCTGTATTCCTTAATAAATCTTAGATGTTATTTTGATTTTATTCTCTTAAAATTTCATAAGTAATTCAATACATAACAATAATAGTCTGGAGCCAAAATAAACAATACTTTACTAAACATGACTAGTCTCTGTTAGTTTTAGGAACACTCGTTTCATAATTTTCCTTCGTTTATTTTTCAACTATAAAAGCCCTTTTCATCCATAGATTATTCTCACAATGTAATAGACACGTGTCACAAGTTTGGATACGCCAACGTGTCTCGCTTGCCTACATATACATATTCATGACAAAAATTACATTACATTGAAAAATTACTACCAAAAGTTTTTCCTAGTGAAATTATTAAATTATTATTAATATTAAAATGTTTTTGTAGAATGTTAGTTAAATATAACTACGTGTGTCTATTGTTTGTATGTCAACAAAAGGACAATTATTTGAATCAGTATCCAATATGTGAGTGTTGATCGGCTCACGCTCATTCAAAGCGCATGTTTCCGCAAACGATAATCGTAACATGTAATACTCGCTAGTCGTTACTTTATTATTTTCTACAGTCACAGTCCACATGGATGACGTCAGTTCAATATTACCTCGCTTGTATTTAATGTATGTATGTCTTATATCTTGATCATTTGACTTACAAAAAAGATAGAATTTATTCATTAAATATGACGTTTGTCACTAGAAAAATCACTTGATTTTATCACTATTAAAACGGATCTGGATAGTTGTATGATTTATAATATAAAGAGGGTTAATCCGATAAATATAAGCCGACAATATTGTGGGTATTGGTGAACCATTACTCTCATTCATTGTGCTATTCAATATATACTGTATAAATAGTACACATTGAATCAGTAAATAATAAAAACAGTATAGAAAGAAACTGTAATGACTTGGAAAATATTAGTAATTCATTTGTTATTGTTAAATTCTTATCACCCCAACCACGTAGCTGATACAAGATGACGCGGACAAAAACCTATATTTCATTATGTAGGTTACTTTATGTAAAAAAAATATGTTTGTAACACGCACTGTTTTTTTATAAAAAGTAAGTTATATAGAAAACAGTTTCAATTGTTTCAAGACAAATAATATGGCGTTTAAGATATTTCCAATGGTAATTAGGTAATTGAAGGTATTAAGAATGTTACCGTCTTTAAAATCCTATAAATCCGCAGGCTCCCTAAGATCTAATATTCAATATTACGAATTCCTTTTCCTGCTAATTATGGGTTTATGAATGCACAGAATGTTCCAAGTTGTAGTCATCATTTCTGTTAACATTCACATATCGGCTTACAGTTTGGTTACCACTAAAAGATAATAATGAGGCGAAGCGTTCCATATTCCAAACGTTTCGAAATAGTTAAAACATAGTAATGTTAAAGCGCTTTAACGTCATAATGAGCTTTCTAACTTTATAATGAGCTCATCTTGTTAGCGTTGAAAACAGATGAAACTGTTCCGATAAATCACATATGGCAATCTACTAGCCTGTGTATAGACGAGAGGCACGCACACAGTGTCGTACCCGATAAGCGCTCCCAACCGTCGTCTGATGTCAGATAGCTCGACCAAGAGAGTTTGCACGATGTGGTCGCTGGTGATCAAGCCTTCCTTCCGCGCCCTGTTGATGATATTCGTTGCCCACACAAGTGGCATCCAGTATTTGGACATTGGGCTCTTACCGTCCATCTTTTCGAATACCTTTCTCTCACTCTCCAACATCAGACCTGAAATATTTGTGTTGAACAAAAATATATATTTTGTCACTCTAATATAAAATATCTCAAGAATTTATAATAATATTATATATAGACTACATATTATATCTTTGTACTTCCCACTACAGAAAACGTATCAGAAGCGTATTGGTCTATGACATTATCATTAACAACATATTTAATTAATAACAAACCTTGAATACTATTTATTTACTCTATGTAAATGGAGCAACGATCTTGTGTTGAACTTTTGAAGTAACATAAGACCTATCAGAGTATAGCCGGTAGTGGTATAATATGTTAAAGGCGTTCGCCACTTATTAACCTTGGCCAGATTGGCCAGCTGGGCCAGGTTGGCCACACTCACCGGAGTCCACAACGTGCTGCCACGTGGGGAACCGTCTCTTGACCCTGAGTGAGACTCGCTGCAAGGTGATCACGTATGCCAAAATGGCGTATCTGACTATATTCCGCCTCATCAGCCGCCCGGTTTCGTCCTGCAAACAAGGAAACATACTCGTAAAGCCGTATACGTAAATTTATATTACATAACGATTACAATTTTAAGTACCATTTAATATGTTGATTGATTTATTTATATCTATTATTTATGTGTATGCTTTTATGGTTAATGTTTTTTGATATTGCGATGTAACATGTTATGTAATTTAGATAGAAATCTATGATAATAATTACAACCGTTTTTATATATGGTGTTACAATAAAAAAAAACCTCTTCAAAAACACTTTAAAAACTTGACTTTTTATTAACACTGTCAAGTAAGCATGTTTATTTACATATTTAATATGATAAACACTATCTTAAACAAGATTTTAATTTGAATTAAGAAAATATGTCGCATGTTGCAGATTAAATAGTCGCTTTGTATACTAGTGTTTACAAAATTGTAAAAAATCTTAAAACATTAAGGAACACAGAAAGAAGCTAGCCATGCTTAAGCTATATAAAGCAAAATAACGCTCAACAAATATTTTTAACATCGCAATTATTAATTTAAGAATTGATTGTTCATAAAGAGAATTACATTTTCAAAGCCCAAAAGACGCAAACTACAAGAAACAAACGTTACTTTTACATATAAGAACAATACTCATATTTATAAACTTTTACTTTGATTTAATCTTAACATTAGATTTTAGGAGAAAAAAAATAGAAAATTCAGTCAATAAAATCTAATAAAATATTTTTACCTACTTTTACATTATTAATGTAGTTTGTGTACATTACTTGTTCTTAAAAGTATACTCTATTCAATAGTCAAATTTTAAATTAATTGTTAATCAATATATAGTAACGTAGCCTTGTTTTGTGGGACAGAAGCGGCGCACCTGATACAATAGTAACAACTGTGACTATGGTCCTTGTATATGACAAGGAACGTGTTGATATAGTTGGCAGCTATATATAATATTTGATAGAAGCAATGTAATCAAAACTGTATACTATATTTATTAACATATGTATAACGTAGGAAAACCCAATGTTTTAAAAAGTTAATATCAAGTGTTTTATTTTATTGATGCTATTAATAGGTATCATGACTTTATAAATGTTGATTTTTTTCTGAGAATATCTTTCAACTCGACGACTTACTTATTCGACGTTTTAAAATATCTTAAGTGAATACCATCACTCGATCTTGATAAAATCTATTTGTTTTATAATCTTGTGAAGGGACCGATAGGGGCTAAATACATAAAAACCGATTTATCAATTTGGACTACAACATGACGTTTAACAAAATAATTTAAAAAATATTATTATGCTGTCATTGAATTCGTATTTCTTTTTCCTAAAACAAATTTTACAAATATATAGATAGATTTCTTCAAGTTCAATATTATATATATTTTGCTGCTGACTCCTTGTCCTATCTAACATTGACGGCTGGTGTAGTCTTACTCAAGTCATTGTTACTAGTTACCGAGTAATTTCCGCTAGTTTAATAAATTCAATTATAAATGATATATATTATATATAATAAATTGTACAATTATGATTAATAAGCATAAAAGAATTCATACTAATATAGACGAGAAAATATTTATGGATTTCCCCTTTGGTGTGTAAGGTATTGGATATAGATATAACTTTACTACCTTAATAAGTTCTGATACTTGAATGGTCTTATACTTTTGCAGGGTATTTTTCAAACCGTTATTTTATGAGACGTATTGGGTTGTTATAAAAAATCATGAAACGAAAGATCCATCCAATCAAAACCCATATAAAAATATAATGAATAAACTAGACAAAAACATAACACGTGTAATAATTAATTATAAAAAATAGCCCATCCCTTATAATATAAGATAGCTCAGTTTATGTTGATGTTCACACATATTGTTAGTGAGATTACCTAACAGGCTGAAATATGTGCAGCACGAAACAATGTGAAGTAGAATAGAAATTCAGGCGGTTAAAACACGCTTTGAACAATGCCTCGTTATATAACAAAGTGTAAATATGCCGCTTTTACCGAACAACAGGTAGACAGGCAGAGGAAAAACCTTTAAAATCAGTTTGGTGAATAACACACAACCATTAAACTCACCCTCATTGTGGTTGGTGTCTCATACACATTAAAGTAAATTTTTATATTAAAATTCATAATTAATAAAAGGAGAAAATGCTAAAAGTAGCTGCTGAATATTTCTTATATGTACGTTTAACATCTCTTTAAATAACTATATAGGGTATAGGAAATGCATTGCTTTTTAGTATGTAAAAATCATTATCCCTTTCACCACTCGAGAGATTTAAGAATATGGGATTTGACCAAAGCTGATATACAGTTTTGGTTTCAATTAAAATATCATATAGTAAAATTTCAATATTAAAATCTATATAAAATTGTGATTGACATTTTAGGTACCTATGTTACCTTAATAATTAATCTGGCGAATTTATATATCCTAAGTCCTAACCGAAGTTCGTTTTATTAATAATTGTTTAAAAATAATTGTTGCCGACCGGTTTAAGACTAACAAAACCTTGGTGTTGTTTAATAAGAATGATTTTGTTTTTTATTAAGTGTATATTTAAAGAATAGATAGAATGTTTTACAAGCGATTGTCGTGATGGGAGTCATCAACTCCACAATCAATAACGGCACGTAGTACGTTTTCTAACAAAAAATGTTTTAAACACGAAAGAACAAAGCGTAAGTATGAATAATCAATAACTTCAATATTTCTAGCTGCTTATTTGTATTGCATTGTGTCCTTTATTACACGTGGGGTAAGAGCGAGGTTGGGTAACATTACAGTCACAGCGTGGCGAATCCTTTCTATGCCACCTTATCGTGTGACGTAGTGGTCCTTTCGCTTCGGCTCGATACAAATGAACTGAATTATGTTTTCGTAAACGGATACTGCTTCAAGTATTACCAGATTTGAATTCTTCGAACCATACGGTTAAATTATTTTATACTTAAATTACATCATCATTGGATCAATATTCGCGTATCTCATTTAATGGTAAAGAAAATAAAATATTATGCACTTAATTATATGTTAGGTTATTAATTATCACAATAATCCGTTATATAACCGCTTGATACTGAGAATATTAATAAAATTCAATTGTACATAGAAGGAAAAGGAGGATAAATAAAAATATCAGTAAGACTCGGATCTAAGTATAAAGGAATTACATTTTTAACCATATTTTTATTATAATATTTATATCAATGTTATGAAGTTATAGAGTATTTTAGTTTTTTCAAAGCGACGTATAATAGCTGTCATTGCTTATTGCAGGTAACAAGAAAATAATTACAATCTTGTAGATATATAATCAGGGAACGAGTAATGACAATTTTAAATACTGTAATTCGTTAGTTTGTTTTCATCTCTATAGTGTGTTTGATACAGGTATTCTCGTATGTCAGAAGTGTATGAAACAAAATCTACTGGGGACTGTAAAAATGTTTATAAAGATTTATCAGAGACAGTTTCTACAGAATTTCACTGATTCCTTTCACTTCCGAAATAAAAGATTGGCGTAAACAAGAAAGTATTTGGTTGAGGTCATGAACGTTTCGTAATTCATTGTGCTATTGAAAAAAAAAGTGTTAAATAATAATAAAACGGGAGATTTTCGATTATGACGCAAATTCCTTGAAAAATTAAAACTATAGTCGGATCAGAATAAATAATACATCTCAGTATTGTATTGTCACCTTGAAAAGTAATCAGCGTTGAAAATCTTGTACGAGCTGTGTTTAAATTATCTTTATATTAATATACTATATATTCACCGGAAAATGTCGGCTATATTTGTGCCCAAGAATGACGATTGCTATTTTTGGTCGTTACTTGGAAGAAGCCAAAAATAATATGGCTGTATAAAAACATAAATACATTTTTTGCATAAAATTCTCTTAAAGCTTCTATAGTAATTAGAATTTTTTAAAGTTGATAATGTAGAGCGACAAACGTTACGTGATTCTGTAAGAAAAGTATACTCAAAGCTGTCCAAACAAAATTCATGTCATCGAAGTTGAGATCTAGCTTCATCAATTACTAGTTTACGACTTTTGCACTGAGTGATTGTCCTCTCGCCTCCGCAATTGTTCAAGGGTAAACTTATTATTGTAGCCTATATTTGTTGAATTATTTGTTCTGAAAGGCGATGTGACCTCTTCAAGGGCGGAGTGCTCATTAGGTATCATTAATTAAATATTTCCAACCGCGGGATTACGAGAATAGTTTTGTTTCAAACAATGCTTGACTCTGTCGCTCGACATTCTAGGTCTGGTTTACGTAGCTCAAACAGACAAATTGTGCAAACAGCGCTTCGTCGCACTCCAATAAAACCTTTATAAGACCCTTATATGAGAGATTGAATTGATCAAATTCAGATCAGAGAGTAATTTCAGATGTTGGCTATATTTCAAACATCTTATAAAACAACCAATACCTAAACGTTTATTCACATGAATTACAGAAAATGAAGAATTATAATATATTTATTTTAATAAACACCTTTGATCCAATTTGATGGGCTTTGATAATAAAATTAAACTTCCAATAGTTTTTAATCGAAAGTAACAAAACGAGCCGACAATATTTGACTGGTTTGGCGCCTGACCCTCATAACCTGTCAAGAGCGAAACAACAATACATTGAAACTAATTGCTGGATGCCTCAAAAGTTAATGATTTTACGAAAAACTTTAAAGGTATTGCAAATTTAACATGTCTATATTTAAAAAAAATATTTTATTGTTATGTACTTGAATCGATTGATTCTGATTCCAAATATTCTATACCTACTGTATATGTTATGTGTTAATATACCTAACTTTAAACCTAAGAAATTTATGACTGTTTATAAATAGCGGAATTTTTATTATTTTACCAGTTACCGATAAAATGAGAATTGTATTTATTACCCTTGGAAGTTTTATGTTAATCTTAAAATAAATCGTATGATTACAGCGAGGATTTAATAACAAGACATCATTGTTAGCAGGAAAATGATGCAAGGCAGCCGTTATAAATGTTTATTCATATTATCGTATAAAATCAATTAAAACATTTACTTGTTTTGAGTTTCGATAAAAGTTAATTATATTCAACTTATTGTTCAAAGATGTTGTTTGTAGTGGAAAATTAATTTATACCTTCTAATTTTTAAACTACCTATGTTTGATTTGTCAATTAATTATTATTTCAAAATGATTTTTTGTTTAATTAAGCCGAGCATATTATGTGATTTTATTACACAATATCACTTACTTCTTAAGTCTCAAAGCAATAATCAAAGCGTATTTATTAATGAACACAACATAACTCTAGATTAACTTTCTGTCAAATTACATCAATTATTCCTTTATTAAAAATATATAAGCTATTTCTCAGTTTACTTCAAACTGCTCTTTTTAAATATTTTTAATTTATTATGTAATGTAACTTCTTTAGATCTTTTTTTTATATTCAATACTATGTTATTTCACGTTAAATGACTCGTCTACTGAACGGCGCTTTGTAGGTATAGAAGTACAAAACTAGTTTTAGATATAAGAATAACTAAAGAAAGTTAATAAAACCACGAAACCACAATCAAACGTATTTTCTTTGTTTATAATATTGTTCAGTGGAATCAAAAAGTGATAGTTTGAATTTATTAAATAAAAAACTATCGCTTCCTAAATTTGCCATTGTGTAGATTTGTGAAATAAAAATATTCAAAAAGGTTGCGTATTATATAGTTGTAGATGGATTTTTAACCTTACAATAAACATAAATGATATTGTTTTAATGAACACAAGGTCGATTTAATAGTTTTCATAATGACTTAAAAAATCTTCTTGGTTAAACGTAGAGCGCTTATAAATAAATAATATAAATAGTTTCTCATGGTTATTCTTCATGATCACGAAAATTTCATTTTATCGTTATATTAAAGTTATATAAATATATCATTTTATAAAAGTCATAATAATTGTAAATCCAATATTATTTGCTATTCCATGTTTAATGTAGTTAGTTTTTTATAATTTTCTTAATGCAAGGAACTAATATGTAAAATTTGTGATAAAAATATTTAGCAAACATTTAATGTTTCATAGATATTGATAAATATCATTTTAAAGAAGAATTTGTAGGAAATAATTGGTTCTAAAAACGGCGGGCATGCGCAAATGCATTTTCCCCAAGGAAAAAAAAAAAAAAAAA
>DVQO01000885.1:0-12498 GCA_018231785.1 Danaus gilippus | reverse complement strand
TTCTTGATAAAAGGGCGATACGAATTTCGCCGGGACATCTAGTATATATATATATTCGAGATCAAAGTAACCAGTACAACAAAACGCAAATTTCATATGTAAGAATATAAATATTCAACTCTTTTGTAAGAAAAAATGACTTTTAAAATCGTCAACTAAAACCCTATAAGTTTAGTATACAAAATAAACATTACTTTTCTTTCTATAACGATAAATACTGTCATAGACATGTAAGATATTAAATACTGTCAACAATCAATACTTGTGTACGTCTCCAACTAAGCAAATAAGGTAGTCCATCAAGAAAAACAAATCACCTTAAAAACGGAACTCAGATGTAGGAAATGATATTATGAAAATGCCTACAGGAACTTCTGTATAAATTTAATAAAAACTGTAGGTAATATAATACATAAATAGAATTACTTGTTTTTTAGTCAATAGTAAAAAATGTGGTACAAATATGTAAAAGCCATCCCACATACTGATAATAATAAAATTTATTATTCCTGAATTTTACGAATGAATTCTTTGTCAAATCTTCTAATTATTCACAATACTTCGCTAACTTTGATAAAGATTAACCAGAATATATGAGAGTAAAAAGATTTAATTAACCTTTTAATAAAAATCATTACAAATTTCTTTTCTCATTTTGACATTGTTGATAAGGGCATAAAAAAATATACTGAGAATAAAATTAATTCGTCCACCTATGTAGATGAGATAACGCCTCCGTAAGCTTTTTAAAGCATGTCATGAAACCATCGCCCCTACCACATATTTCACTAATATTAGTTTCAACAAAGGAATCAATTCCAAAAAACACGATATCATGTACGATAGTTCGCTTTAATAATTTTTAATATAAATAAGTTAGGTATAGCTTACAATTGCGGTGTCGCTATTGCTGCATCTATCCTGAGTCGATAAATAATTGCAAAAGTTTTATTATCAATATAATGTTTTATCTGATTAGTTTGGTTTGGAATAATCATTTTCTATTTTTATTTTTAAATTAAAAATTTATTATTTAGAATATATGTATGAACGTTTTCAAAGGGTTTGCCTATATTTACTTTAATTCAACTAAAGCAAATGCGGGAAACGTCCGGAAAAGTATAATGAGGTTAAGTTCTGTGTCATAAATAGTATATAAAAAAAATATTACTTGCTAAATTGTTATGAATTTAATATAATTGACAATTTAGCAAATTTCGATATAAAATTATTGAAATAAACATCAAATTCCACTAACAATATGGTTCAATAAAGCCAATAGTATTACTAATTACCAATTAATCACCAATTAGGAACTTAATGGTATATACATTTAATGTTCAGACATGAAATAGAAATCATTGAGTTACATTGGTAGTTAAAATAAATATTGGCGAAGGCCATGTGCAGGGTTATACCGGCAGGTAGTACCGTACCGTACCGTGGGTTGAGAATCTAGTCTAAGTGTGACCTGAGAGCAGCCTTAATGTCATTTCCGGTACTTCTCTGTTTCGCAAAGCCTAATTTGGAGGAAATGGATTTTTCCTTTTGAGGCTTATCGTGTAGGACAGAAGTCCCATCAATTTTGTCCGTCAATCTACCAAAAGGTTTTACAAGGGTCAAGCTATTCCTCTCCCTTGTGGATCTCACCACACCGATTCGGCGATCCCATTCATGGCTTGGTATCGTATACTACAGAAAATGACATAATGGGTGCGAATAGCATGAGGGCGAACTCGTTTCCGGAGCAGATGTCTCCAAAGTATGAAATCGTCCCAAACAAGCTAGGAAGGAGTATGGACATGGAGAACGACGTCGGCTTCTATTTAGCCCGGTGTGGATAAGGTGGTAAAAGGGTACTACTTTGATTTGGGGAAATATCCTTCTAACCGCTCTATCCTTAAGTGTATTGGAGGTCAAATGTGAACCCATTGCTGTTGCGGTGTGCAGTATTACAAATACTTCCTGCTAATACGCATGTCTCCAACAATAAGTCGAATAGTTCTTGCGATGCTGGCACGGGAAGGTTATTGGTAGTGTAAAGCCCTATGTCCATGACCATACCACAGGACCACTAGCCACATCTAGAGAATTTTGCGTGCATTGGGTTCTCCCAACAGACATATATTGATACGCTAGAAAATTAAGAAACCGTTGGCGGTAGATGAAAAATAACAAGATTAATAAAAATATACCTTTATCTCGTCTACCTTGTATAACTGTAGTCAATGTAAAGGAACCGAAATATCAAGGTTATGTAGACGTAAAATAATAAAAACGCATAGTATCCGAAAAACTTAAGTGTTATTTAAATGTGTACACGCGATTTTAGAAATCATTAAAACTTTATTACTGAAAGTAATTAAAACGTCTGATTAAGACTAAACTCCACAATATTAAATTTCACGTATTCCCAATTACATTATTCTTGATAATCTTGTTAATCCTAATGTCTTAATTATACTGTATTAAATTGTTTCCAAAAAAATACAAAACAGATTATTTAAGAATTTATGAAGATTTCATTTCGATTTACCAAGAATGAATATTCATATTTCAGAGTTGTTAATACATGAATCAGCGGACACAATTATATCGCTGATGATTTAAGAATGAATTACGTTGAAACTCTCTATATAAGAAAATGATGCCACTTCTACAATGGGTATTGATCTTATATTTTCGTACCAAATAAATATGTTATATTTGGTAGCATTTTCAATTATGTTATTTCATCTGATTAATTATAAAAATTACGAAGCAATTAAAATAAGAGTTGTCATACAACAAATAATAATAATAAATCAGTTTTGTTGTGCTATCAGATCAATCTCAGTTAGATAAAAAGCAAAATAATTATTAGTCACAACATTATTTAAAAATTCTTAAATGGTAGTTTTTATTTGAATAAATGTCAATTTTTACTCAACGATGTAAAAAGGTTTCTATTTCGTTTTTAAATTTTCCGTTTTATTTTTATATTTTAAAATAAGCAATGGTTTAGAAAATATTTTAAATGTTGAAATCTGTTATGTTATGGAGTTGCTGAAGTTTTATATATCAATATTATTCAATAAGCGAGGAACTTATTACACGGATTTTCAAAGGGTGATTATTATCATTCTATTTCATAATCTTGGTATTAGAGTATAATTACCATATTTAGAGTATAGTTCAAGAAAATATTTAGCAACAGTTTTTATATAAAAAATTATGTAATATAATACTAAAAATAAATTTTTATCATAAATAATATAAGTAAAATTATATTACCATGATATTAATGTTCATTATAACGGTCTCATAGTAATGAATACCAAGAAATAGCCGGTAGTAAAATACGATGTAACCGAAAATTTACGCTCATATTTGGGATACTATACGATGTTGTATAATGTTTATTACGATGTTACGAGCATCGGATGCATTTTGGCAACATATACATGTTCTTGTAAGTTTCCTTCAGACAGTTTATGGTCGCGCTTCTAATATACCCTGGTCTACACTAACGCCACAACATTTATGTACATTATGTGAGATAGAAAATTTTATACCCAGAATTCATTGAAAAAAAACTAATAAAACGAATGGGAAGGTTGGCACGTGTATGTGCCGATTGTACTAGAAAACTGAAATGATATAGGCGACTTTATAAACGTCAAACAGAATAATTCAATATTCTTATTCAATATTTCTATCTTCATAGGCCTAAATAAAAATATAACTAGTTTACGTAATATTTCCATTGAAAATTGCAGGTATTTCTTTCCCATTGTCTACTCAGAATACGTTGACAAAATAATATGTATGTATATATATATATATATATGTGTGTGTGTGTGTATGAATATGTTTTTTAATAATTTTTGTACTCTGTTAGTACAAATGCTGTCTGCTCTTGAGATTTAAGTGGATAATGTTTTGCATCTGCATCACTATTACTCTATAAAAAGTTAAATGTATCGACATGGATTATTTATCGATTGCTCCCTTATTTATATCTTCCCAATGGAAACTTCAATTAACTTGTGCTCAGCCTCAAACTATTATAGACTAATGCATTTGGTTAATTGGACATAAGCTAGTTAAGACTAACTAAACTGCTGCTACAGCTGTAGTTAGGCTAGAAATACTCACTGCATTACTTAAGGCTTGATTGAGAAGACATAATATAGTACAGGTGTGATAGAGTTCATGAATTTTAAATTAAGTAATATTTTCATAATTAATTTTAAAGATTTGTTATTGTACATGAATATTAAATAATAAGTTTTAATTTTTTCTTTGACCTTCAAAAAAGAGTTAATTTCTTTGGAAGAAATAACCAGGAGGAATAGAATGAGGGTGGAATAAAAAAAAAGTGTTGTCATTATTTAGGTTGATATCGAAATCACGTAATAGAAACGTGCAAAGCAAGACAACCGTAATGTAAACAAGCTTTTCCTTAGATGATTTTGATTACATTAGATCCGAGGTGTTCCAACATCACGTACACTTGAGGTGCTATGGCGTCGAACAAATCAGGATACAGCATTGTTTTTAGAGTTTAATTAAAAGCTCTAATTAGAGATATATTTGTCACTGATAATTTTCTTTTATTAGGACTGAATGTGATTTAAGTAAGACAAAATTTAGCCATTACTTAGCTCCACGATTGGCCGAAGGCATCTTTAATATATATATATATATATTGTATCACTTGAAATCGTCCAGTGGTACGCATAGTTGTATGGAAATGTAACTTGAGTTAAAAAGAGAAAAGGACATTTCAACTACAAAGGTTACAATTATAATATTTTTTTGGTATTAATAAAATGTCTAATAAGGGTTTTTTTACTTCTATTTAAGATAAATCGAGAATTATTTTATTGATTGATATATAAAAATCGACTACTTGTTACAAATCACGGACATATACATAATTACATTTCATGCGAGGGCGAGATATAAGTGACTTTATCGTGTGGTGAGATATACTAAGACTGCATTGACGCTTCTCTCGTTGTAGCCGCACGTCCTCATGATCATGAAGCACTAAGTGTTTGTCAGCGAGCGTGGTTCAACATTCTAGCTGTGTTCAAATTTAATATTTTTATAATACTTTTTTATAGTATTATAAATGTAATCACAAAGTAAATATTAATAAATTAGTTATGGTATTCTAGAAATGATATTTAATTATGTTTAATTTTATTTTGGGTTTTGTAAATTTTGATAAAGCGGTGATAAACACGAACCATTTAAAATAATTCAATATTTTGTAATATAGCTAATATTAGAAACATATTATCGTTAACATGATCAAACATACTATTGATGACCCTAATGTGCTAATGGGGATATAATATGGTTTAAATTTCTATTGTCTATTTTATACAAAGCACTTCACGTCATGTTGTGTTGTCTATATAACAGGAACGACGTGCAAGGCAACGTTAAACCCTGGCACAAACAAGCTCATTATCTGTGGTCGGGCTGCCTTGATTATGTCACATACAAACGTGACCACGCAAGCACGTACATTGCTTCTTAACTATGATTTGTTTTAAATATATGTTTAATAAAGAGGCAATCTGTTTTAAATTTATAAATATCATCGTGTGTGTATAAATATTTAGCAATCAAAGAAATTAATGTAGTTGTAAATTCAATTCTTCTTTTTCCTAACAATTTCCCAGCTTTAGCCAGGGTCTGCCTCATATTCACTATATTATTATTTAGTCAGAATAAGATATACAGCACTAAATTATTGATGACTTTAAACTTGGTTATTATTAATTACAACAATACAATTTATGCGTAATAAATGACTGTTCTTATAAGTTATTATTATATTTAAAAACATGGTTTACATACTTAATTATAAACTAAGAGTCAAATAGAGTACATTTTTCATTCGTTCCTATTTCACAAAGACAAATAATACAATCATATTGAAAAATGGTGAAATTTGTACAGTCACCGAACAGTGAAGTTTAAAAATGAGCTAACACGATACAGAATAGATCTGCCATTGTCATTCTAGTGTTCTCTGAGTTTCTATTGTAAATTCTGGAGGCGACGAAATATCAATACGTCTCGAACCGGTTCGAATAAAAGAGATATATATTTGCCATCCATATGTGTCTTTCCTTTGTTGCTTTTTAGGGATATAATTTGATATGATCCTGGTACAACCCAAAATGGAAATTTAATTTGAATTTTCGTTCCGGTTTTCTATTAAACGATACTAAATAATGAATATGCCAGAAAATTTGAAATATATGTATGTATGCGTTGGCATATTAATTTTACTATGTAGGTAATTATAAAAATATTAGGAATTCAAAATTTTAAATTATAATTTATATCTTCCTCGCCATATTAACTGAACTATTATTTGACTTTATGTATGCGTTAGGCCAAAGAGCTGTATATTCACAACAATACATGTATCAAACAACGTCAAACCTGATTCAATAATTCAAGGTTCAAACGGAATCTACAATATGTGTCGCAACTTTGCATCTACAACGTTAGACCTAGGTAGAGAGCTAGAGAACCAGAGCCCTCAACAATATTGGTAAACATCTTATTTTAGCCCAATAATAATAGAACATTGACCAAATTATAACAATGTACTATTGTATTCGCGTATACCTGAAATAATCTGAATATGTAACGAAATTCTTTACTGTAAATTTATTCAACAAAAGTAAATTATTCAAGATAATAGGTTTTCGGTCTGTTAAATTTAAACTGCATTTCATTACATTGTAAAAAGTAACATTTATAATAATGGAATTTCCAACTGCTTTCACCAACTTATTTTCATTAAATGGAAATAGGCAATTAGAGGTGGAGAATAGTTTTTTTCTAAAAGTCGAGCTCGGTCCGATTAACGGTTGCAATTTGAATCGTTAGATTGTACCCCCGAGATACTTGCCGCCTTGTTACACAGTATTTGCAAAGTTTTAACTGTTCTGCACTTTTTATACCGGAGCGGTGAGTTTTGTTTAATTTTTCTTTCTTCTGATTCTGCAATTTTGCTTATTCATAACGTAATACGGAATTGAAATGGGTAGAAATTTAACAACAATTTTATGATTTTTTAGATTTGAACTCTAAAACAATGCAGTTTATTATGCTGGTTCATACTTTTGTTAGGTTAAAATAGTGTTTTGAGCAAATTAATCACATGTTCTGACCACTTAAATACATACATATATGTATGTATAAGTTTACAAGTGTGACTTCTATTATTATTTGCGAAGAGAGTTTTTAAGAAATATTAAAATTCTGTTATATTCAAACTATGTAAGGTTATATTCTGAAAATCAACAACAAGAAAGACGCTCCATTAATGAGAAACAATTTTAGTCAGTATGAATTCAACACCCATAACAGAAGGCTGTCAAAGGATTACAATTTTAATGATTATAATTTATATACTTATTCTTTTGAATAATAACAAATGTTCAATAAATAAATAAAAACAATTTTACTATATACTTTTGATGTTATTGTAAAATCAATTATAAAATTTTGGTGGAAGAATAAAGGTATCTGAAAAAGTCGGTTAAATTTTCGGAACTACCGTACATAAACAATGACGTAACTTTATTTTGTGAATATAGAGAGTATTAAAAAACATAAAACTCAGTGTGAACACTATTCTATTAGTAATGATTTTGCATTTTGTAAAACACATTTTAAATAGTGTGTTACATATCATAGAGGTATTCTGAGAAAAGCGTTAAACATTTAAATTTAAGTAGACCTGGATAAAAAAGTCCGATGCGGTATTTGCAATTGTCAGCCCTTGATTTGTTTATTTTAATTTAGGTCAGGAAATTGTAGTTAAATGTTAAAAATATTTTTTTGCTTTTTAATACCTATGTTCCTATCTTATTATTTTTTGAGGTCAGTTTTTATTACTTATCCATCGTAAAAAATTAGAGAAACACGTTCGAGTAGCCACATATAACTTTAGTTCTATTTATTTATTTTATTTATATACTCTTTATTGCACACCAATATATACAAAAATAATAAGAGTAAAACAAAGAATAGAAAAATGTACAATAGGCGGCCTTATCGCTAAAATAGCGATCTCTTCCAACCTTTACTATTTATAATTAAACAAATATGTTACTAAATGAAAATACGTTACTATTTACTATTGACTAAATATAACGTAATAGTTAATTTAATTTAATTAAAAAATTGCTTGCTTCCTCTGCTTTACGCAGTACTTTTCATAAAAGCATAATTAAATTGCGTGCATGGCTATAAAGAGAATTCATTATGATGCTTTATACTAAAATGTTTTTGTTTTCTTAGTCATTAAATGTGATAGAAAATTCCGTAGTTTTTGTTTAGGTATTTAATAGAAAAATAGTTAAAATATCAATTATCTTTTGTTTCAGATTATCTACAATAATATATATACATACATAAATTCTCTATTTCTTTTTATGTTTATAGTTATTAAATAAAAGAACGAAAGAGCTAAATCCTTTTTGTGCAACAGGTGGCTTTATAGTTAAAACATTCTTTTCAGAGCAACTATAGGATAGAAGAGTAAAAAATATATAAAAAGTATATATGCACTATCGTAAAAAGTAGCAGTTATTTAGAATTCTATAAATTTAATTTTACTATATGAATATTTGTATGTTTCATAGAATTATATAATATTTCCAGTAAGTAATACAACAATTAAGAAAACAGGTTTAATCACAGTCTTGCCAAAAATTTTCGAAGCTTAGTTTTTTGGGTGACAGATTGTGACTTCTGTAATAGAAACCATTTTTATAATGTACTAAAAATTATTATTTATCTATATGAGAAACATTTTTTAAATCAAAATGATCAGACACACTATTTGCATTTTTTATGTTTGTTTTGATATTAACGAAATAAAAACGAGAAAGTTTATATAGAAGTAATAAGTAGAAAAAGAGTTGATAGTCTTTACGACTAAAAATCATTTATATTTTTATACATTAAACACAAATTACATATTATATTAAAAATATATATATTTTATATGTATTTTGTTTTCGTGACTGAATAAAAAATTATAAAATGTTCTAGATGTCGGTGGGGAATATATTGATATAATATAAACATTTCGTTAATATACTTCTAGAATTTGTTGTATGTTTTGTGTATTACGAGAATCTTTAACATATTGAATATGTATGAATATTTCTATCTCACATACAACTAAGTTCACATGTACACTATCACCTCTAAGCCCCGGCTAGGACGCTTCGTTAGACGCAATTTCCCAGGCCAATGGCTTTTCATATTACTACCCTTGGGTTAAGGCAAATTCGAAATTTTTACCATATATATTTTAAATCGCTGGACAGCAGCAAAATGCATCACATTAAAACTAGAATTGGTGTATTATAAAATGTTCAACAAATTTATAAGTTTTTAACTTACATAGTTTGTTAATAAAGTAATAAAAATTATATTTAATTTTTATTGAGCAAACTAAAACCAAACCAAAAAAAAATTAAATAAAACGTTATAACACAAGAAGTAAGTTATTCAAACATTACATACTAAAATTAAACTCCCAAGCTTTTAAATAAAATGAGAATCCTTTTTAAGCTTTTAAAAAGGATTCTGTAATAATAAAACGAAAGTCTACTTTAACATAATTTATTTCTAAGAATCTGTTAGGTTTATTGTGTAATATACTTTATGAAACAAATTGTCTATATTTAGTTTAAATTAAGTATTTAATCAAATTGAAGTCTACTAGGGACTCTCTTAATGGTTACGAACAAGTGATAGTGATATCAATTGACGTGGCGGCAGCTAAACCTACTCCCCGAGGAGTGCCTTTTATGTGAAAGCCATAACCAATCAGGTTCACTGCTTTCGATAGGTACTCAAATCATTAATTCTGTAAGACCACTTCATTTTTGGCAGTTAATTTCAATAATTCTTTCATTACTATGATAAATATTTCCATCTAATAATCCTATTTTCACAATAAATATAGTTATAATTAAATTAGAATCCTTTTCATCTTCAAAATTGGAAGTTCTATTTTGACTTAATTAAAATAAGTTTAGCTATAGGGAAGAACTCTATTTAAATATCAAGAATTTGTTTTTAATTTAAAAACTCAAAGGCATGTTTACAAAAATTATTACAGTACCACCTCTGCTAAAACTATCTTGTTTATCATCAACCATTTTGTTTTACTCCAATAAACACGACAACCTATGGTAAAACAATAACAACTGTTATTAAACCTAGAAGCAAGTTAGTCGATTGATACCAAAAAATATACGTGTATATATATTTCGACACAGATTTATCATCCTAGTAGCCCCAATGTAAAATTTTATTTCTCCTGTACTTTCAACAATACATTCAAATAATAGATTCGCACGGATGAGGTCAAACGTTGAAGAATTCAATCACTTCTTAAAATTCGTTTCCTTTATCGCAGCATAAAATATTTCTTACAGTATTTTCCTCATTTTCACTGAAATATTTTTTTTATTATAATCTTTCCTTTGTATCCATATATCAAAATAAACAAATGAAGCTTTTGAATTTATAATATAAATGAGTAAATAGTGATTTGTATCACTGACAAGTCATGTGTCTTAGGCGTCTGCAAATTTACTTCATCAGAACTGTCGGGTTTTTATATACAGTATTATTTAAAAATACAAATTTGTTCATTTAAATTTCAAACTCGTTTTCAAAATAATAAACATATATGAATATGGTCTTTTATTACTTGCTTTTCTCGCTTAAAACAAACATTTATTATGTATAAGAATTTATATCCCAAATGGTAACTATAGCGTAATAAGGTAATAGAAATGCAGGTAAAGTCGGGATTGTCGATTGCTTTAGATTGAGTTTATATTGAATCGAGCAATTGTACTTTATTTCGCCAATTTTCCAAAACGATGCTGAGCCATTCGTTAGAGAAGAGAAATAAAAGAGAGAGGGCATCTCTTTGTTTCTTTTATCAGATTGTCATTTTATCATGCTTGTCTGGATATTCGGAAGGTCACTTAGAAACAAGTAATATGTAAATAATTAATTACAGTTTTGTATTTAATTTGTGATTTATCTATTTATATCGAATAAAGTCTAATATTACCTGATGTTCGTTTTTTATTTATTCATTTAGGTTGTTTAAGAAAAGACTGATAAAGTTTTAAGAAGATTCGAGATTATAGTCTTAGTGTAAACCTGATCGCCAATCAATCAGACGGTTGGCATCTTCATGAATAATACCCATCCTGTTGAGAAAACTTTTACAAAAGATTTATTTTCTTTTAGCCGAAGCGTTTGTGTAATGCGCAAAGATTGATTGATTGCAGATTTATCTTAAAGTGTGCGGATGGAAGATGTTTGAGTTTTAATCATATTTTGAAAACTTTATCTAATTTTAGTTTTTTTTAATGTACATATTTTCAGATATCAACTACAGTTTCAGAGAGAATGATTTAGTAGGATTGTTACAAATGTATCAAATCTTAAAACTACAAGAGTTATACAAGTTAAAAATACTTCGAAGCACAGCCATAATAAATTCATTTAATGAGTGACACATGACATAAACATATTAACATAGACTTGTTGGATTTTAGGTTGATAGTTGATAGTATGGATTCAGATTTTGCAGAAACGTACCAAGGCTTAAAGATTTTTCCGCTTCTTTAGTTCTATACATGTTGGTCTAAGGTGAAGCTCGCTCTATTCTTATACAACATGAATAGAATGTACGGCCGATCTTAGGAAAATATTATAAAACACTTTTTTAACTACACTATAACAAAATAATTTTAGTGTATAGTTTCTATTACGATTCTCATTGTGAACTACAAAACCTAATGCTTCTAATGCTCACTTTATAATTCCCTCAACAATATCCATATGTGTTAGTTAATTGATTGTTATTAATGTTTACTGATTTATATTAAGTCCTTTATTGATAGAGTACAATTCATATCACATTTTCATCATCAAAATTTCAAATTAACTATGTTGACATTAAATTAAGTTTCTTTTGGGTGTTACGTCAAAATAATTTACTCACGTTGAAGCTTAAATACTTAAGTTCTGACTTTTATAGAGATATTGAAAAGTATAACTATGTGTGAGAGTTTAGGTACAGCAGAAGAAAGGAAGACTTAAACATGTGTAGGTATGTAAATGATGTTTTAAAGTTTCTACATCTATAATTATACTAATAAAGGGTGCTTTTATTTATTTCACATTGAAAGAAATTTTATAGAAATGATATATTTTTGGGCTAATGAAAACAATTAATACTATTTAAATAAGTAAACTAGTGTCACATAATACCACGTTTTCATTTAAATTAAGGAAAGGCACATTTAAATTTTCAATGAAACACTTAAAATTCTCGTAACCTGGACTGTTGATTTCTATAATAGTCTATATTATTATTTTTTTTTATGTGAAAGGTTGCAAACGAGCAGACGGCCCACTTGATGGAAGGTG
>DVQO01000884.1:0-12510 GCA_018231785.1 Danaus gilippus | reverse complement strand
CCTGTGTGAGTCGGAAGGAGAGCGCGCCGTA
Source organism: Danaus gilippus (assembly GCA_018231785.1). Taxonomy (NCBI): domain Eukaryota; kingdom Metazoa; phylum Arthropoda; class Insecta; order Lepidoptera; family Nymphalidae; genus Danaus; species Danaus gilippus. The sequence goes on along the minus strand of DVQO01000884.1, from coordinate 12,479 downwards.
CTTCCTATTGATCCATTCCCGCAGGAGCGGGCGGATGGCCGTCACCAATGCGACGCTGACTCGGGGCTGTCTGAGTTGGTCAGCCCACGAGTCGATCGCCCAGTCCTTGGCCAAGTTCCTCAACCGACGCACGGCTTCTGGGGGAGGGTTGTTACCCTCTGCGCGTAGCCGGGCGCAGCGCCAGTAAACGCCGGCGAGGAATGACTCTTACCTACGGGTATCGTTAGCCATGCGATTGGTTTTATTGGTAATATTTAGTAATATTTTATTTTTCGGCTTATATTTATTTATTTTTAATATTTTAATACTTTATTTTTTTCGAATGATTTTTTAACAGATTTATTTCATTATATAATCTATAGAAAATGACTTCTTTAGTGAATGGTTATTTATGTCAACTGTCAATGTCACTTAAGTCCGTCATTCTTGAGTTTAAATGTAACAGACGTGCAAACTGTCGAAAGTATATAATAGTAAATGTATGTATGTGTATTTTAATCGCATAACTAATAGGATGAAATGATTATTATTTTAAAATTTTAAGTTAAATATTTGTTAATATATAACATTAAATACAAATTAATTTCAATTTAAATATTTGTTAATGATGTTTAATGGGTTTAAAGTTCAGATAGACATTTTATTTTAAAAAATATAGGCTTATTATAATATTATCTACCTAGAATTCGCATTGATTAAACTATTTATTTTACAAAAGTGATAAGCTGCTGCTATGTTTGAAATTCAGGAATTTTAACTCTATTTTGCTAATTTATTAACTCTTATTTACTCTTGTGTGTATCTTCATGATAATAAAAAATGAATCTCTATGCCGTTTGAAACTTAGTCTACTAATTATATATTTTTGAATCCTTTACCTCTTAGAGAAGTTCGAAGCTTTTTGAAAAATAAAAACTCAAGTTTACTATAATTATCAAATATATTTACATTATTTTTGATGTAATTAATTATACATAATTATTTCTTAAATGTATAAAATTTACGATAAAATTCCATTATTTCGTATGTTAGGAATTCGTAAGAGGTAAAAGTCAAACTGTTTATAAATGATTATACAAAATTGAAAATGATACAGGGGATCTAACGGAAAGGGTGGAAAAAGAATAACTTTGTAATACGTTCAAATGTTTGATCGACATTTGAACTGTTCAACAGGTGTCATCCGCTTAAACAAATTCGTAAGAAAACTTGTTGTATACTTCAGGAGCGTGTCAAGTGAATTTTCGCTTTAGCGTTTTGTATACCGTTCATAACAAACAATGTTCATATTATTTATATACATTTAAGCGACATTATCATGAGAGATTACATTATTAATATTTGAAAAGAAGTCCTATGTTTTATATTAAAGCATGTCTAAAAGGCGTTAGTGCCAATTTTTAAGGTATATTAATCTTTCTGTCGTGTTTTTATTATCACATAAATTAAATTGTACTGAAAAATTTTAACATTTTTATTAATTTTGTCAAACGTCAGAAACTGGCTTGTGAAGACAGATATATGACATCATTAATTCAGGATGCTTTTTAAATTAAAAAAACACATTCTTAATTCGATGCATTTGATAACCCATCATCAAAAAGATACAATTACCTCAAGGTAAAGCTAGGACACATTCCGCGTGAAGACTCTGCAAAATGCATGAAAGAAATAGTTAGCAAAAAAATTGCCCAGAAATCATTTTGTAACGCAGAAAAATTTGCTTACTTACAGACACTCATCTCGTCTAGCATGATCAAAGCTATTGTAAAATAAATGGGATCTTGAATAACATTTAAAATAATGAATAACGTGAAATAAATCTTTAAAACATATTTAAATTCAACATACATGTATGTATGGATGTATAAGACTATTAATCTCTTCAACATTAATAAGATTACATATATATTATCACAATTACAAAACGTACCTATTTCTTTATGTATTTTTATGGCGTTTCTTCTCCTTGAATTCTGATTAATTTGTGTGAGAGAACAGAGATATATCTTTTTAATAAAGAAGAAAATAAGAGATAAATATCTCATTGTAAAATATCGTATAATAATGATGAGAAGTCATAATTTTTCCTTGGGAAAGCAATCGTGCGGAGGCAATAAAGTAGTTGCCGTGGGCGATAAATACTGAACCATTTGTTCAATCAGAACCGCCAGCGAAATATAACACCCTAACATATACATCTTTAGACAATATTATACCTAATTAACAAAGCACTAGAAATGATATTCAATTGCTGTTATAAGCACAATAGAGTCTGTTTACAGAAGACCGTGTGGTGGTCACACACTTTCTGACATAAGTAGTGAAGCAATAAGGTTAGGTTTGTTTGATGTTAAACTCCCTTTATTTGAACCTATCGAATAACTGGGGTATTGAAAATAAGACTTACTAAAGGATGGATTAATGTGTTCAAATGATTTAACTTTACGGTGCAGAAAAGATAGTAGATACATATGTGTTTCAGTTAGATGCTCATCAGCCTCTAAGTGGTTAAAAATGCCTCTATTTTTAATAGTTGAGTATATTATCTTCAAAGCTAATGTTAAAATTAATCATTTTTTTCATTGAAATTATTACGTGTGAAATGTTTACCTCTTAAAAATGTGTAGTCGTTAACTCACTTCTAATCGTTGATAACGTAAGGTAAAATAACAAAATGATAATTATCCCTTCGTAAATAGAGCTCAATTTGAAACAATAATATTCTTTATATTTTTGAGTATTGCATTTATTAATTCATGTAATCCCGCACAAAATCATGACACACACGTTATAATTGTATTGTGTTATATTTCATTTTCCATTATAGGTTGAGGTTTGATACGAAAAAAAATGACATAGGACTAACCTTTTTTATCGATTTATTTACTTTTCACGAAAAGTAACTACGAAATTGTCACTAGAATCAAAAATATGAAAATCAATAAGATCAAATCCGTGAGAAACATGAATTAGGCAAAATAAAATTTCACATCGCCCAAAAAAAAAATCTTTATTTCTATATAAATAATGTAAAAGTTTATTAAAAAATAAATAAATTAAGTATTGTATTGAAACATGTTATATGTGGGGCATTAAGTAGCTTTTAAATTTGAAAGTGTTAAAAATATGTCCAGGTATGTGGTCACTTCAGTATGGTTCTAATAATGATAAATAAGAATAATATTAATAATAATTATTATTTCGGAATTAGACTAATTTAAAAAATTTTGTATTAGAAGTCTCTTATTTATTTATTTATCGTTAGTCATATTCTTCATGAGTATTATCCCTTTTTTATATTTTTTTCAATACACTGAATAATGTTAATGCCATTATTGATAAGAAAAAAGATTTCTTTGGCTTGGTTGAAAGCACTACTCTCAGGAATTAAACGTCATATTAAAATTACTGTTCAGGGTTGGTTATTTTGAGGTAGGCTAAAAGCTGACATTTCTAAAGGCAAATAAGTGTAAATTATTTAACATTGTAAAGAATATAGTCGACCCTTATCCCATACCATGATATATTCGTCATACTCTTAGAAAATTAGAGATTTTATACATTAGCGCTATAGTGGGTTAGAAGATAGTTTTCTTGAGCTGTGTTCTGTGGTTATTTCCATCTCGTCATTTCATCGCTTGACCAATTGATCGCATGAATCATTAAATGTGGAAAAAGGGCTATATATTATGTAAAATCGTCACTGTTACTATATTCGCATTACGAAAAACTTTTCATTTTTGTCGGCTTCATAGATTTGATAGTTTTAGACGCTTTTTATGTTTTAAGATAAAGTAATAACATATTATTCAACTTTTCTCTTTAGCTGCTGTACCTGCCCCGGCGCCAGCAGTAGTGCAGGCAATGCCAGTCTGCCCCTGATTTGCCTCGTGCCCCGCGATGGAGCCTCGGAAAACAAATCGGGGCCCCGCCCTACGGCAGCCAAGATGTCTGCTCAAAGCGACTTTCAACTCCTTGATGAAGAATACATTAAAAAACACTTTAAACTACCCCAGCGGTCTCTCTACTTGGATCCATTTAGGTATTGTTTTAATTTATGTAAATGCTATTTAAATTTTTTTACTTACACCCTCCACTAACAGACAGACGTCTTCATAAAAATAAAATTTGATTATATTTCTTTAACCTTTTAACGTCGCTTTAATTGTCAGGCGTCCACTGATCACATTCCCTATGACTCAAGAAGATGTAAGGCACTTTAATTTGGCTCGGAAGTACAAGATCAATCAGCAAATCCTCGACGGTTTCCTTGATCCCAGCGAAGCTATCACTGCTCCTAGTGTATTTGTATGTAGCACTATTTGAATGAAATATATAAATATCTAATGTTGGAAGTGACAGAAAAATTATTCTTTTGACAACTTTTTCGGGGACCTATTTTGAATTGTTTTTTTTCGATTCACAGCCTTATGCCAAGACGGAGGCTGAGAAGAGAAAAGAAGCTGAAGAAGATGAGGAAATCATATACATTTTACAATTGCCTGACTGGGAGTTTAAATGTCCGGTGCATAACCAGTCTGTACGAACGCCAAGGTAAGCTTTGATTTAGTAATTTTGAACATTTATTCAATATTATTCAAACCACGTGAACAAAAAATTTCATGCAAAGATAGCAATAAATACATTTTTAAGATAGAAAATTCAGATTGCTAAAAGAAATTTGAGATGATTTAAAATGTATCGGGTATCGCAATATATTTGAAGAAAAATCGAATAGTTAAAAAAATCTGGATTCGCTAAATGTTATAAAAATATTGATAAAGAATTTAAGTTACTTTTGAAAAAGTAATTGATGGTATTTTTTCCCACGTATTAAGATATTTCTGTATTGACATATAATTTTTATTTCAATGCACATTTATAGTGTAACGCCATCTACGTCTCATATGCAAACTTAATCATCCCCTTACTAAAAACGAACCCTTTGGGTAATGTAACAAAACTTTGTAATTAGTTTTATTCCTCTTTCATAGATGGCGCTTTGAGAAATTTCTTTCTTTTTACACTAATTCTAGAGATGGCGTTCTTGCTTTACACAAATGGTTCTTTTGTTACAGGTTCATTTGGCATTCATGTAAAAAGACAAAAGGTAAAAGCGGGGAATTAAAACAAGGTGGCGGACCATTGAATAAACCGAAGCCCTGGTTACTCAGCAGACATACAGATTTCGATTTACTCTCACAATGGTAGACAAATAGTCGTGTTTTCGAATATAAATTTCGACATGATGTTTACAGTTCAACAGCTTTGTGAAAAAAAAAATTGAAAGTAATAAATATAATAAATAAAGAAAAAAAAAGTAATAAGGGTCAGATTCCAGCTTTTCATTTTGGAAATTGATAATCTTGAAAGGTTATCTTTACTATATTTTCTTTCTTAACTTTACATACATAAATATCTTGAATAATACATTTCTTTAAGATATTCTAACAGAACAACGTAAAGGACTTCTTACTACTTACTACATAATATCAAGGATGTGTCTTTAATCTACATATATATTTGAAAATTGTAATCGCCTTAAATATGGCACACCTGAAGTTTAATGGGACTTAGTTGGTTTTAAATGAAAAGAAGAATCATTTTAATTCTATGAATTCGTTATTTGCAACGCGTGGATGGATTTTTACTTAGTAGTCTGGTCCGATATAAGCTCGTGTAAGCCCTTTACTCGCTCGTACACTTTTACCTAGAGTGAGTGAATTTTTTTAAATCAACTGATCTTTAAATGTATGTAACCTAGTTTTGTTAGAACAAAATTTCTTGATGTTTCAAAATAATTCTATGTTCGTATATATATTGTAATTTGTTGAAATAAAAATATTTCTAATCTGTATAATGACACTGTTCAAATAATTATGTTATGGCAGAGATATATTTTTTCTCAAATATTTTTACAAACACTTGTCTTCACTTCATACTTAAGCCACTCTGAAAAAAGGTATATCTGACTATAGTTAATCCCAAACAGTTTTTTTTGTTCTTGGCTGAATGTTGTACATGGCTCAAATTTTATTACACTTACCTATTAATATATTAAACATTCAGGACAAACTTTTTATTTTTATTTCTAAAAGCAAAGCTTTTCAGTTTTAACGTTTAATACAAGGTAAATCTAACATTTCCAGTAAAGTGCGGAGAAGTCAAATTCAGATTTGAATCAAAATTTTAATTTTAAAACTTTTAGAACATGGAACGCTGTATACCTTTGTTTGCTGTCACCGAGCTTTTAACTCGCTATCGCAATTTCTGTTTGTTTTCGTGTCAATTTTATTTTTCAAAAATTTCCCCGTAAGCAAATAAGTACGCAGCTTACCTTCAACTATATTTCGTAAATATTTAGGTACATAGTGATATGTATATCGGTATATATTTTTTAATAAAACTCAGAAAAATTCTCAGTATTTTTTTATGATACGACATTTATGTCAATGTTGTCATAGTTTCTGCAAATGGGTTTGGGGTCTGCTTTTTTCTACATGACCTGGTTCCTGCATATCAAATCGCCGGCCCTGATTTTAGTTAATTATTCTATAAAAAAGCCTAAACTTTAAATCATTACACGGCGCGTAACTCGTCGTCGCGTCTGCTTTGATTGGAACACTAAAGGAAGAAGATTATATACATATAAATAATATTCTATATATATCTGATTAAAAATATAAATATAATGCAAAACCCATGACGTGTATAGCAAAATTAAAATCTTCCTAATCTTCAAAAACTTTTTGGTCATACGTAATCCTTTGCAGTATTGGCAAAATTTTATATTCTACATTACGAAAATAAATATTTTACTATTTTCATCTCATATTGAATCCATGTAATTAGTATCAATAATAATTTCTTATCAACTCTAGGAAGTATAGAAATATTAACAATGATATATGATATTGATTGCCGCTCGCTCACATTTTCTTTGAAAATTATTTTTAATTAAATAATAAATCGGATTACAGATATGATACGGTGAAGGCAAAAATGATTTATTTTCCAAAAAATATACGCAATATTATTGGCTGGTAAAAGTCAAATTATAAAAAGAATTAAACTTCAGATAAATTTTAGTTTCATATTAAGTATAATATTAAATTATTTTAATATAATAAGAAAACAACATAAAAATGACGGACAAAGATTTGATATCAAAATTAGCGAATGTGTAAGTAAAACTATTGATTTGGGGAAACATATGTCCATTTGGGAAACATATAAAATAAAAAATTACTCAGTTTAATTTAAATCTCATTATGAAAATAAGCTTTAGTAGTTAGTTATAAAAAATTATTGATGGAATTGGCTTTGTTTGTTTTCAACAATCGAAGTCTATATAGCAATCTTGTATTTAGTACTCTTATTACCATAATTATACGGTTTTGGGTATAATTAATTTTTATTTTTTGTTATCTGAAATATTTGTTTTTCATATCGACTGTATTCCGATATACAAGTTTTCCTCATTATTTGTAATTATTTCTTTAGGGTTTTTATTCGTTTTAACTAAGTTCTCGTTACAGTGTTTGTTTAACTTTGTTTAGAGTACAGTGGTATTATGTATGCTAACAACAAATTTTGCATTCTCACACTCCGTCGAAGCGTTTCCAATTTGTCATCCAATAGCGTACATTGGCTAATACTTTATAAACTGGAAATGCTCCACAGTAGTATGACTGTACAAACTCATTATTAAAGATTTTTACATCTTTTATTGCTTTGATATCTAGTTTTATAGTAGTTCAATAAAAATTCTATAGCAGTACTTTTCATTTGAATTTAGTTTCAGCTATTAAGCCAGACATTTTGAAACAATATTTAGAGTAATTAAATAATACTTATTTTATATACTAGCATCTTGTCAGTGCTATTTATTTAACATATATGTACTATCGTAGTCCTATGGCGAGACCTGGATTTGATGCCTTGGGGATGTCAGCACCTGTTCTTGTTCAGATGAATCCTGAAGGAAAATGGGAAAACTGCAAACCGGGAAGCTTAGATGAGGAAAGATTAAAAGCAGTGGTTAATCATTTAGTTAATTCAAATGCACTATCGGCTGCTCAGAGCTACTGCTGTCAGTGTGCAAGTGAAAGTCAGGCATGTGCATACTATTCCTAATGAATAAAAATAGAAGAAGCATATGTATTTCTTATACGTATTTTTTTTACAGAAAGAAAGCGGTAAATCCAATTACGTACCTGTAGTTATGATGCCTATTTATCCAGCAGACAAATGTCCATTTGATTTGGACTGTGAGATTGCTAAAATGAAAAAATCGGACGAAAAGAAACCAACGACACAAAAAATGAGTGCCATACACGATGAGAAGGATGGCGAAAAAGATAAAGATAAAAAGAAATTAAAGAAGCGCGCTTTTGTTTTACAGCGGCTTACGGACTTTGATCTTTTATCACAATGGTAGTTTAAAAACTGTAAAAAATTTACAAGATTCGAGTATTTTTAGTAGTTGCGATGTGTATATGTATCAATATTTGAATGTCTTGAAACAGTAATAAAAAGTATTGTTCATTTTTTTTAAATTTTTTTTAATAACATTTAATAGAAAAATTGATAATCTAGTACATACTAATGCAAAACATTATTTTGGATTAGTCGAGGTAAGCTGAAATCAACTAAACAAATTGCTCATTTACGTTTTTAAAGAAGACTACAATTCACAATATCCTCTTATAAATTTTAGCTACGTTTGATTCTTATATAATTTTAATTTTCCTTGCTTTTCTTCCTAAGTAGATTATAGAATCAATAAACGCGACTACTGGAAATACTTTTGAAAAAAAAAGCTAATGACCAAAAAGCCCATACTAAATAAGATGAAATAATAAAAATAGGAAATTATTTAATTAAAAATATACCATAAAATTTAAGAGAAGAACGCTGGCGACGGACTCTAGTGTTCAAGATACAGTTTCAGCTTTGTTTTTCAATTTCACTTTTTGTAAGATTTTACTTCCAGTAACATCTTATAAAAAGCCTGAAGCCCGTATTTATAGATGCTTCAAACACAGGTTGACACTTAAATGTTGGCAGTCAAAAATTATAATGTTTCAGTATTAGAATTAGTTTTAATCAGTCATAAAAATAATTGTAATAATTATAGTATAATAAGTACGGTACAGAGAGTGGCACTTGGAACACTAAAGCCTTCAGGCTCCACGAGTGTTCATGGGTTCATGACCACTTATCATCTGGTGTCTTGCCTGCTTCTTTGCCGCTATATTATAAAAAAGTACCTATATCTGTAGAATCGTAGAACGGAATAAGTGGCATAAATGAGGACTAAAGCCCTCATAAATGCAGCTGATTCCAGGTCCAGATATGAGGTTACAGCTGATGACAAACTCTTCATACCTTAAGATTTAAAATTGTTAAGTTTTATTTTTTCTCTTCATTGCTGCTATTATTTCAACTTTAAATTTTATAATTTTGAATTTAAATTTCCGTTTTGATTTAGGACACTTATTTATAAAGTCTCTTAAAGTTCTTCTAAAAATCATGTTTTCCTTAACATTTCTGTTTGAATTAAATAATCCACCTATCCAAAAATGTTCGGATTGTAACAGAGTTATCGTTACATCATCATAAGTTGTTAATTTTTAAATCAGCGTATAAAGAGAATATTTTATTCTTTACAAATATAAAATGTATAAAATGTTCTTTTAGTTGTATAGCATAAATATATTTTGATATAATAAATAAAGTTTTTAATAGCGATATTAAAGCTCAAAGGATACATCATTCCGTTCTTACTAAAACCATTTATTGTTGTTTTATTGAGATAGTGATAAGTACTCTGTATTATTTTTTGAAAAATAATGTATCAGTATTTATTATATTAAAGTTATTTACGTCGAAATCAATAGATTTCAGTCAATGTTCGATTGACCTAAGTTCTTGTTACTTTGCATGTGGACTATTACCGGCTTAACAGGTACTATGTTCTTTGGAACAATTGAAGTCTCATGTTTACGTCACAGCAGGGAAGTGACAAAGTAGAGCAGCTTATAATACAATGTTTGTGAATAGAGAGCTTTCCGATTTCACTTTCTTTTGTAGCAGTGCATGTAATGGTTACATTTTAATATGACCAAAATAAACTGAACTATAATTATTATACATATGAACAAAATTTAAAGCTTCAATTTTCATGACAGCGGTCTAGCCGTTTTGCCGATAAAACTCTCGTAGTTCAACTCGATTCAGTGAATTTAGTATTCTGTATTTTTCCACCGGAGTGATATATTAATATATGCCGTCTTATCAGGTGACCTTTAAAATTGCACAGCAACTTTGACATTGCTTAGCATCATAAAGACGGCACCTAGGTTTTATCTTATATAAATTTTTGTAAGTAGATTCTATCAAAAGTTGTATCTGATACTGCTTTTTCTTGTACAAATGCTGGTGGATTATACAATTTATAAATGAATCGTTTGACATTGGGCGGACGGCGTGATTCATGATTGTAAAGAGAATGTCACGCCCACAGTGCGATGTCCACTGGAGCGTCGTTTTTAGGTCGCTGACAGAGTCAACTATATAGAAATGAAACAATATACTAAACTTCAGCGCAAACTTTTATTATATACCGATTTCCTTATTAACGAATTCGTATGCATTACAAATCCTTATTTATCATCTTACAATTATATCATAGCTTATGATAATAATAACAATATTTAGTAATACATATCCTTGACTGATATATAACTCCATTTAGATATATTGCTCTAATACATACGATTAAATTTTTGAAGTACCTGTTGCTCCAACTTGAAGGTTTTTGTTTTTATTTTACCTTTATTATTCTATTCGTAGTCAGTATTTGCTTCGTCTACTGGGGTCAAACACCACTATAATCAATAAGAAATATTTTGTTGAGAATTGTAAACATTCAATTATTATTCGTTCCAATACACTATTGAAATAGAACTGAAGCACTAGCAATATGAGTGCATTAAGAAAGAAAATGCTTTTTGTTTCAATTAAAATTTTCATACAGTTTTTTTAACAATGTATATTTGCAGCGTACTTATAAAAACATTTGTAAAACATTTTCAAATCCATCAAAGTAGTTAAGAGGGAATTATGCACTACAATGTATTAATCGTTCATCTGGCTTTATTACTGAGTGGGGCTCGATACTTGTATCCCGTCAAAAACAGCTCCGATTACCGCTGATACAGGTAAAAATACGTAACAGAAATTCCCTTAAATTTCACAATAAACCTATAACTCAATGTGTATATGTAAAAATATAAATAAAATAACAATTATAAAACATATTTCACGTCTTAAAAATGTTTAAGTACCCTCATTTATCACTTATTACATCTGTATAATATAATTAAAAATCTATTGAAGAATTCTAAACATCTAAGCCTCTGAATAAGGCAGAAACTAAAATGTACAAATGTACATTATAACAACTAATAAATCAAGAATTATATTTAAGTGTACGTTATCATGTAAGAGTTATGTTAAATACTGCATGATATGAAGATATTATTACTTTGTTGAAATAACGACTTCAATATTCAATCGAGATTGAAGTCGTTATTTCAACAAACTAATAAGTATCATAAAATTTAAATAAAAAGTTTAATAATTGTATGACATATTCCAGTTGATTTCAGTACATTACACGAACCAATGACAAATGTAACAAAACTTTTAATGCAATTGACATACTGTTGTATTTCCAGACTGGTTCCACCGTCGAAGTAGAACTAGCTTCTTTTAGAAGAAGATTATAATAATAAATTTATTTACTTGTGAATACTTCTAGTTTAAAAATATTTAAAAGCTATACTATTTAAAAAAAAATGAAACATTTAAATTATAAGTAGATAATTAATTATAATGATGAAACTACGTTGCGTTTGTATCTTGTATTTTAAAGCTATAAATACTGGCTTCAGTGTTTTTTTTTGGGATTGAGTTTTTCTGCCAGCCCTGCGGCTTTGACACCGTCACCGGGAGAGTGGCCCATTGTGACAACAACTGGCTTCAGTATTTGTGTAGATTTTTGATCATTGATAAAATAACCGCCGAAATTAAAGTATAAATATGCATAAAAACGTTGATATATAAAAATATTTTATGATTCCAGTGTGAATGTAATAGTTTAAAAAAATGAAGTACATATAAAGATTTTGAAAGTGAACCTTTGACAGTTTCGTGTATATTATGTACACATGGATTTTACTCAAACAGCGCCGCTCACTGCAAATATTTGATGTACCAAAATAATATTGGACAAATCGATATAAATTCTCTGAATATAAGATGTACTACATATATGTCAGACACAAATATTATTATTGCTTCCGAAGACTATTAATACATCACGCATATTATATAAAATGCTTATTTTGGATACATAATCACTACATAGTATAAAACAAAGTCGCCCATTTTGTCTGTAGTCCCTTCGT
>DVQO01000883.1:0-12511 GCA_018231785.1 Danaus gilippus | reverse complement strand
TCCATGTGAGAAAGAGGCCTTGCTCAGCAGTGGGCTTCTGATAGGCTGATGACGAAGTATATCGCTAAAAAGAAAGTCTTGTCAGAATGTCGCAATCAATTTCCAGTTGGGGAAGTTAATATAAAGGATATACGAAACGTTCCAATCAAATCATCTGAATAATTAACAGCCAGATGAAATACAGTTAAAGCTTGTTGATTTAACAAAAAAGACGAGGAAATATAAACAATTGCAGTGACCTAGATGGTGGTAACCCAACACTCAGAACAAAAAGACAATACAAAGCACCTGAGTGTAACAGACCAAAACCTATTCTTGTATTCAATAGGAATAGTTTTAGCTTCTTATACAGGGTGTTCTTTTTCTTAATCATTGATACATTAATGACAATTTTATATATATAAAATCATTAATGTTTTCTTAGGTTGAAATCATTATGTATATGTATTTCTATTGTAATACAATGTGAACATCCTGTATGTGATGGTCTGTCACTGTCATGCGACACTCTTTGTTTCATTGTGACGTTGTCATTGTGGTCAAACTTCCTCATTTCAATGTTCAACCAGAAAGAAGATTCAATAGTTATTCGCATTGCAATACAATAGATGGGTAATATTTTCATTAGTTGCTTTTACATACATCTCTAGTCTTACTTTCATTTAGTCTCATAATGTGGACTATAATTTTTTACGTATTAATTAGAAAAAATATTAATTACTTAAGATTTGAAACATATATATGAAGGTAGGTCCATCCCTACGGATAAAAAAACCATCAAAGACAAACAGCTTTTGATTCAGCTATCAATAATTAATCAGCCATTTCGTCTTTAAATTAGCCGCCATTTGAGGGTTAAACAGAGTTGTGCAAAGAAAAAATTCTCATTCGAATCCTGAGGGAAATTTTATATAAAAAATGGGTATCGAATATGAAGTTCACAGATATACTGGGAGTTTAACAAAGAAACAAAGATTTTTCAAAGAATTTTTAACATAGAACTAAACTAAATAATTAAAATATAAGTACCTACCATGGTTGTCATTTACGTTTGGCATACGCATGTTCTTTGCATATATAATATTTAATTATATTTGTCACATCTCGTGACAAGACCTCTAATATGAATTAATTGTAAATAGACTCCAATTGTTAAATATATTTTTTTAAAACCGTCGAAGTGTGATTAAAATCCATATAATATTGACAATCATATTGTTTGAATTATTGTAATTAGGAAAATAATTATTACGTTTTATTTAATCAATATATGAAATTTTAAAAAAGCAGAATTCAGTTCCCTTTATAGACAAGCGTACTTAAATATAGACAGCAAAATATTCAATAAAAAATGGCATACGCTTAAAAACTTTTCCCGCCTCGAGTGAATAAAAAAATAAATCAATCTGTTGATTAGTTCCTTTTTATTTTTCGGGGGCCTTAAACAGTGTTTAATCGCCCTCCGCGTGGGGTGGGGAAGGGGGGAATACTCCAAATTAATGACAGTTTTAAAAATGGGCCCCTAAGGGAAGATGCGTCAGTAATGCACCAGCCTACGAAGACCTTTGAGTACCGAAATGTATAAACGATATGAGCATTCTGTAACTATTATGGCTTTAAAGTGTATGATGATACACAATTAAATATTAGTGAGTTAGTCATTTGAACATCAGCTTTAATCATTATACTGATGTATATTCTATATATATTTTTTATTAAATTCTTTAAAAACTGTAATTATTATTTGTTACAGCCTCGGGAAAGTGTTGTATTGTAATTCGAGAGTTCTTTTTGTGACAGTCGCGAAAAAAAAATTAGTCAAGTTCAAATCGAGATATTTTCGACGACCCCTGTCCCTAGGCGTATTTTCGACAATTTATTTATTCCAAGTTTTTTTTTTTCGAACGCTAATTCCGAGATGGATTCCAGGGGTTGTCTTTTTCGGATGCTGCGATATGAAATATGGCTCATTATCTCGTATTTGTTTATCACCGAAATTCCCATAAGATGCTTTTTTAATCAAAACATGTAATTTAAGTGAATGTTTTACCAGTTTTAGCTAATATCTCATACATATTTCTAGCTGTTAATTTAAAGTTTTCCATTATATCGCCCTAAGCACTTCATTTCCAACTAATCAACGAATATGAGGTTCTCTATTGATGTTATTTAGCGAAGTATGTGTGTATATTACGAATAAAAATCGTTATATATATATATATAGCAAATTATTCACATATACATAATTACATCTTTCTAATAATACTTAAAATCAGAGTACCAATTGTGCAAAGTTCTAGCTTGGCCACATTATCGTTAATCCAAAAGCGAAGAGACTAAATCGACCATGAAGAAAGACATAAAAATTAAGAAAAAAAACAATGGAATTAACATGGAAACATCTGGAATGAAAATCAGTTCAGATCCACTACCAAAAACCTTTGCTAGATAACTCGACGCAATCTCGATTTTGAACCGAAATCGACAAATTAAAACAAATCACTGTTTATTAGTAACTTACTTTATATTCATCTTAACTAATGAATTACATATATCAATTAATACTATAATAAAAATGTGTTACACACATATATAACAGGAAACTAGCCGTGATTTAAATATCAAATACTTAGTAGAGGCCACCTTAAGAGCGGTCCGCATTGATTCCTCGTCTCCCACAAGAGATCCGACAAAAAGCAATAAACATTAAAAATAAAATGGCGCAGTCCCCTTGCACCCCACAAGGATTTGGATTCGTCAATAATTCGCAGATTCAAGACGCTATCTCCTCAATAATAATTAATATATATTTTTGCTTTATATTATAGGAGAGAAAACGATAAATACAAACGAGGAAAAATTATAATTTTATATATAGCTCGCCGGTTGCTCCCATGCCAATATTTTCCAATATCCAGTAATCGACGTCTGTCATTACTGTCTGTGTAACATAAATTAATACGTTCCTAGGGAAGTAATATCCCATTGATGCTAGGGGGATCTTATGCTCGTGATTCCAGGAAGTGGTCAGATCTGGACTTTTTGTAACAATGTTATCACACAATATAGAATTATACGTGGATTATAACAACGTATTATTAGGTTGTACATAATCTTGATGCAAAACAGATGAATCTTGTTAGATATAATCAATTTATTTATATTAAAACTTTGTATTTCGATCTTCCGTATCGCTCTGGACAGTCCGAGTCCCCACAAAAGTCCCTTACAATAATACCATCAAAAAAACCTTCATCTTCAAAAGACATTAATTCTCATACACATCATTAGCGAGCCCACGGTATTGGCCATATTATCTTATTAGAAATAATGGTACACCCGACAGGCGATAATGACACCAAACGGCAGTATTCGCAAGGGTATAGAACCGATATTCCTTTGTTGGGTAAACAGAGTTTATGTTACATATTATTGGGACGTCTGATGATGTAGAGAACTGGATGTGACGTCGCATTTTCAAATAACAGCATTTACAATATCAGCACGATATACGCACAATTGTAAGTGACCATTTGGCAAACGAGTATATTATCTTTGTGAGCATTTAGGTAGGATAGAATAAATGTTAAATTTTAATTCAAATCTAAAAAGACTGATTGACTTAAACACACGATCATATAACAACTCATTTCAAGCCAGATCTCATCTTCCCTATTCTTTTTTATAGACGTTAGAATGGCGTATTCAGGTAATTTAATTCTCTGCTGCGATACGATTTCTTACCGTTGCTGTTATCTCCTTGCGCCACTCTGCGGAGCCGATCGATGCTTTTATGAGGACATGTGTTGCCGTATTTGTTATTAATGAAAAAAATAATTGGCACCACACTCGCCACTATCGCCACGCACCACAGATATACGAAAAATCATATATAATAATCTGCTTGTACGTGTCAACTTTTTCTGAATTAATCTTCTCTTATCAAATTACAGATTAACATTAGTGGATTATGTAAAACGTAAGTAATGTTTGAATCAGCGCAGCGTTAAAATATTAGGATAACATTTAAATGATTATAGTTTAGACATAAAAAGAAAGTTTCGACGCTAGCTCGTTTCAAAGCAAAACTTTTCCGAATATTCCTCGTATAATATTTTTCCATTCATTATATTCGTTAATAGAAAATCCGGCATTCAATTAACGTTCTCAAAGAGCATGTTTTTAAGTAAATCTCGGATAACAGGTTGGAGATCTGTTAATGTGCAAGCCCAGCTTACTATTTGGTTATATGTAAGGGCGACTCCACAAGATTATATCGGTATTAACATTAAGCTTCTGCCTTATTCATGAATCTCAACATATTCCACGGCTTTTTATACTTTATTTTATCAAAAAACGATCAACGGGATAAATCGAACATACGATATTTTAAGCATTTTATAGTTATACGAGTACATACAAGTTTTTGTAATCATATAAGTACCTACGTCTTTCTGACAGGTAAATAGAGAAAAACTACTAAATATAACCTTTATTCCATAATTTGGTTTATTAATTAAATAAAAATATTAAATTAATACATTTTAATGTTATGTGTTTCCTGAAAAGCATTTCATATGAATGAATCCTTATTTCCATTCAGAAATGTTATACTACATTTTTAAAGAGAGCTTACGGAGTTCGGATTACATACAAACATATGTACAAATATACTTAAAGTATACAAGGTACTATGTACCTACTGTTACATTTGTACATCATGCTATGGAAAATTCGATAAAGAATTACTTGTGGGTACATATAATGTTGATTTTTTTCCTTATCGCTAACAGAATAATGACTTATAATGCAATCTATGTTCGTACCTCTAAATGGGATTCGATGGACTAAGGGCAAGTTAACGCTTTGATGTTTGAGACCCCTTGGAACACATAAAGATTTGGATGCATTTAGTAAATGTATCATTTTGTTATGATTATACGTACACAATAAAATCGGCCTATAATATTGATAATTAATTTCAATATCTTATTGCAAAATATTTTAATGAAGAACATTATTTTGTCAATGACTTATGTCTCTGTGAATATAGAAAAAAAAAGTGAGAAATTTAAACAAGAAAATATTAATAAATTTATGTATGCTTATTACGTAAAAAATGTACATTAACTCAGTATGTCACCACCTTAATAACGCCTCAGTGAGTCCACTGACAGTCGTATGTGGTTTCATTAAGAAGATATGCCATGAATATGTAAGAGTAATACAAATAATCCTTACTAACATTAATGAGGAAGTATATCTGTATGTCTATTACTCCACTACTGAACCGATAACGATTTACTCGACACCAAGAAAAAGAAGATTCTAGAAAATTCTAGAAGAACCTCTTTTATTTTGTTAATGATTTAAAATCAGAACGACCTCAGATCTTTGTTTTTATTTTCAGTCGTATTTAAAAAATACAGCTGTCAAAATCATTGATTAAATCTGACTTTGACATGACTGTCAATGTCTAAAGTCGTTTAATAATAATTAATTTGAAATTACAGTAAAATAACTTTTTAAATTATAGGCCGTATCAAAAGTAAAACAAAAGTCTTACGATTCAAGATTTTAACTTCGTTTTTTAATTATTGTTTAAAGAAATTTTCTACCATAATCCATCTGCTGAAGCATTTTTAATACACACTTATGATGTGAGAAAACTTAATCTTTCACAATAATAAATACAGGGATTGATTTGGAATAATTTCTAATAATAAATAATCGTTTTATAATTTGTATTACTAATATATGAAATTGCTCCACGCATTATTTATATGAACCAACAACTCGTAATATGTCTCGTATAATTCGTTATAAATTTAATTAAACAGACTTCGATCACGTTTGACATTGAAATGTAATTTATCTCAAGAATGCCGGGTATGCGATCGGCGCTTGTCCGATGCAAATATCGCCAAACAATGATGCAAGACGTTGAAAACGGTCCGGATTCATGTCTAACAAGGAATTACTGTATCTTAACAGGAATTACGATCACCCCAATGATAGAATTTTCTCTCAGATTCTATTGTTTGTTTTCGTATGACTTTTATTAAATTGTTTCATTTTATTATTAATAGTATTCGCCATTTACTCAAAAGATTATTGGTATTGTATGGAAATACAAAAAAATACACAAGATTATGTGCTTAGGTTGCCACAGCTTAAGAACAACTGTGTTTTTTTTTTGCTGCGTTATATAGGGTGTCATCTTTTTGTATAATTCAAAATGTGGCTAATCTAAAACGAGGAGTCAAAAATATAACTCATTATAGCCGACTCGATTCCTCTCAGCTCAAAGGTCGGCTAATATTTTTTTTTTATACCAAACTTCGATAAATACAGAACTAACGTACGATTTGCGTTTACAAGTCGGAACCTAAAGTTAGCAAAGTTATTTTAAACTTGGCTTTGACGCCATTGAAAGGCCGAGTAATTGCCTTGACGCAGCGTTCTCAAAGAAATCTCCGTCTAAATAAACGTCACATATACATGGGGATTCATTTCCGAAAGCGGCTAAGAAATAGAAAGTTTACGTAAGTTCCCAGTCTCGCAATAATCAATTGATATGTTCACTTACAGAAAAGTTTTTACAACATCACTTGGTTTTAACATTACGTACAAGTTAAAACCTATTTACTTAATGATTAATGCAATTGACTTTCAAAATCTTTAAAGCTAGGTTCACATGGAAGACTGTCAAGTATGGACGATGGAATTATCGAACAACTTTTGTACGGAAAAATAATCTACATAAAAAATGTTACTCATTATCGCAAGCAGATAATTTCGTAATTAGAAATAGCATATATAAAATAACACAAACATATATATATTACGTATTTTAAATTTTTAAACATACATTACTATTTTAATTCTTTTGGTAAGATATTAAGAAATAACTGGACATTTTCATCAAATCAACACAGTTTTTAATAAGTTTTTTTTAATATTCAGTAGTCATGCTTGGGTTTATGTGTCGGTCTTAAAAACTTTTAATATCAAAAAGTATTAAATATTATCAAAGTGGTTATATATAATAAATATATAAATGAATATTTATATAAAGTATTTTTCGATAGATATGATAAGTATGTACCGCCTTGAAATAGATGTAGCGCATTAAGGAGTTAGCCTGGGGCAGTGCTTCTTTTAAATGAAGAGGAAAATTTTAATTTCCTATCGCGTTGCACTAGTGATGGGACATGCTCTACTCGATGTTATCGATACTTATTTAACTATCGTCAATATACTTACGACCTTGTATGTATGTACCTTTGATGTTAAACACCAAAAAAGCTGACCCAAGCTCCAGAATCTATTCGTCATCAATATAAAATAATTGAATGACAGCAATATGGGACAAGTTTACTGACCAATCATACAATGATGTCATATTGGCCGCAGTCGATTTTAAATTACTGTTTCCATTACACTAATAATATTATGATCATTAATTAAAATCGTCAAAATGATCAGGAATTAGGGTTTTATCTTTATATGTATAGGTTTTGCTTTACTAATAACAGTTTTCTATAGTACTTACCGATTAATAGTATTATTGAGGCAATATAATTACTGCCAACGCATCAGAAAAAAATCCTTCTGTTTACTTCGACCATATATATATTACAAATATTATAAATAGCTAAAGATTTTTATAGCGTTGAATTTTATATATTAATTAATTCAAAATATATTTTCAAGTGACGCACAACAATGGACACACGCTTTATAGATGAATTGATTGTACCGTATCAATTTGTGCATTTCAATTATTCCGCACACATTATTTGAAGTCGTGTCATCTCGTCATTGCTTCTCAATTGGGATCACATCATTCTAAAAATAGGTATTACGATCTATATTTGAATGCCTGAATTGATTTGATTTGTTTATACATAGTTTCGTAATTCCCATCCATGTTCATATGGTTCCGTATAAGTTAATTCTATTAAATTACGATTAGGCACAGTTTATACTATGTGAGCCGTAAAAATGTGATGAAATTTTAATGAAGCGGAATGGGTGTAATGGTTTTAAATTTAAATGATATGTTTTTGAATGTAACTAAGATGAATACAAACAAATTAAATGTAGTAAATTAATATTTAAAAATATCGATATAGAGGCTACCCCAGCCCTAGCACTAACCTCCGTCGTTAAAAATATTGCTGTTTGAACGTAGAGTTCGCTTAGCGTTTTAATAAATTTGGAAAATTAAAGATTCATATCTGATGCCTTCACTAGTTAATACACCCTGTCCCTCTCAGATAATGTTAATGTACGAGGGTGATTTAATATGTATTCAAAGATCTCTTTGTGAAATGAACTAAATACATTTTTCTATGCCGATATAAAAATTAGGAAACTCGAAACTTTTTAGCGTTCATCAGAACACTTCAGACTTAAATGTTCTACTTAGATGCTAGTAATTTTGTTAGTTGAAATTATTATTTGCTTGTTTTTGGTACACAGAACTTCCTCGATTTTATAGTGGACTGAAGCTTCAAAGCTCTGATAAAATTATCATATATTATAAAACTTTCCAGCGTTATTTTTTTGGGTTCGTAAAAATGTATGTCACACAATTACATATGCTTATACGTCTGTGACAGTTCCGATGGATATCATAAGTGAGTTCACCTCCGAGCACTTAATAGAGGACTGTACTTAATAATGAAACAAAAATAAAACTCTAGAAAACAAAGTAATTCTTAACTCGACCCAAAAAAAGCCCGGGATCGAAGTGCCATTGAGATGATCACTTCACTGGATATTTACATTTAATTATTAAAAACTCGACCCAACAGCTAATTATTTCAACGCTTATCTTCCGACTGATTTATTTCAAAATTTCCCCGCAATTTTTTTTTTCTGTTACAGCTGTAATTACGTTGTATTCGATTTATTCATTCATCATCTTAATTAAAAGCTAAAATTTAATCTTGTTTTTACTGATAAGAGTTTTCGAGATACCGCAGAGACTGTTTTAATATGAATGTAACATAAATCGTTGGCTATTACAGTTTAGATGCTAGTGGATATTATTTGCGAAAATAGAAGCAGTTTTTTCCTTAGACTCCAGTTCGTATCCTTTGATTATTCTCGGAAGTAGGTTAAGACTTGTTTCTGTAGATTTAAAGTTCACTTCCATACCTTCGCTACTTTTACTCTTTTTCCCTTTGATATCTTTATACCTTAAGAAGTTCTTTAACAGCTCAAAGCTATAACAGACTCATTATGCACTAAACTATGTTCATTATTCTCTGTATAAATAATTATATGCAACAATCTATTTATGATTACAGTAGCACGGATATAATAATATCAGTTTATATATGGGGGTTGTCGGCAGGCGTTAATTTAAAACGACAAAACAAATAACCATTGCTTCAGTTGCAGTCAAAATTCACACTATTCCGATGTGAGAATTAATTAAATAGTGACGTCGATGTAGAAATACTGGACGAGACTGAACGATAAGTGTTTTATTTAATGATTAGAAATTACAATAAAACTAAGATAATATAAAAACTTCTTAAAATTGATGCAGTTTATTATGTACACGTTTTTGACATCGATTATTCTGAATTTAGAAAGACAATGAATGCTGATTCTTATTCATGGGACGTACTTGTAACCAAAAATATATATATTTGGCGTTACAAACCTAAGTAATAGTTTAAATCGAGGCAACTATTTAGTATGCTGTTGGTCAATATCGTAGCCACATCCAGATCTTGGTCCCCACGGTAGACAGAGCGGGCCATAAATTGAGCCGCCCTGTCAATTGCAGCCGGGCCGATAGTTGCGGTGGAAATTCAACTGCTGCATACATTTTATTATTCGATTTTGTGATATTGTTTTACGTTAATTGTTATTTGGTTAATGTTTTACGTACAGCTTGTTTTATATGCGGTTTTTATAGCAAATGTGTTTATGTTGGCTCTTAGATAACATCCCTCTATTTTGTTGTATTTGTCATAGCCTCGGTGGCGCAGTAGGCAGCGCGTAAGTCTCATAATCTTAAGGTCGTGAGTTCGATCCTCACCCGGGGCATATGTTTTTGATGTTTGAAACATTAAATTATCCCATCGATTGAAATATGTTTTTGTTATTGTTATATTGACATTCCTACTTAGAGCATGTTTTCATCGATATAGATTTTTAAGTTTAAAACCACATTTGGATACAATTAATAAAAGATAGCAGAAATCACACAAGAAAAAGTAAATTTTCTTACAAAATAAATCATTAAAACTTCATTATATATTATGGATATGCAAGAAAACCACATTATATATTTTTATAATCTACACGAGAAGATAAGACTCATTTATTGAGACTAAATCATTTAGTAAAGTACTTAATATACTAGTTTACAAGTTGACGATCATCATCAGCCTATCAGCGCCTACTGCTGAGCAAAGGCCTCTTTCTCACATGGAGAAGATTTGATCATTAATCATCACGCTTGCTCAAGACGGGGTGGTGATTTCAAACTTATAATTGTGAAACTATAAGTCCAGGTTTCCTCACGATGTTTCCCTTCACGATCATTTAAACTATTTTACAAACAAAAGTCAATTTTAAAATAGCTATATTTATACTATTCATGTGGTATCAGTGATTCCTAGTTCCCACGTCAAAGCTGTAGTGATGCAGATGAAGATGTTTA
Organism: Danaus gilippus; assembly: GCA_018231785.1. Classification (NCBI taxonomy): domain Eukaryota; kingdom Metazoa; phylum Arthropoda; class Insecta; order Lepidoptera; family Nymphalidae; genus Danaus; species Danaus gilippus. Next base: position 1,821 of record DVQO01000883.1, on the reverse strand, counting down.
ACCAGTAATATGATATCTTGGCCATACAACGATTTTTCCCGGCGATGTCCGTAATTTTTTTGATTATTAGTAACACTTGGATCGTATTTATTAAGTAAGTTCGACATGTAATTCGCTATTAACGAAACAAGTATTCAAATTGAATATTGGTAATAGGTTTCTCTATCTGTTTTCAGATGTTCTTAAATGTATTTATAATTTTATTATGTTAATCTTTATAATATATAAAATAGGAAAAACAAATTTGTTTTCTTGTTTATTTGTCCTTATTTAATATTTTAAACAAAATTCGTAAAAAGCTTAAGCGAAAATATACATATAAATTCTATTGTGATTAATATCGCTATATCATTAATGACCCAAAAGACTACATTTTGTTTATTTTCGAATTAACATAAAATATGAATTTTAATTAAAAAAATTCTAAGAACACAAATCTTGTTCATTCATTCGTGGATCACGTGAGATCAGTTTATTCGAAGCAATCTATTAACAGACAAATCAATAGATGACTCATTTGGACTTAGAATTAGTGTCGAGCATAAGATAACATAACTATCTATATTAATAAATAAAGATGACATGTCTGTATGTAATTTCAAAATAAATAAATATTCACTAAACTATTACAAAATATACAAGGACAATAAAAATATGACTATGACTAAAATTATGTGTACATGTTTGTTTCTTCCAATCTTTGAAATGTCTGGACTAACTTTGACGTAAGGTCCAGTCTTATGGGACTTAACCAACTCTAAATAATAGGTGGTACTCAAATGGACTTCCTTTGGTAGCTGTTGAAATCAAAGGCAAAAATTCTGAATTATTTTTCAATTGACAGAACATTGTAGAGAATTCTAATTTCACTAAGTTAGGATCTGATTGAAGGTTTTTTGAGAAATTGAATAAAATCTCATAGTGATGATAGATAGTGTCTGAATGGCTTATATATGTAAAAGTAAATTATTGTTGACTGTGGTTCTAGTAATGTTGTTTAGAGTTACGATTCCAGAGTTTAAATAAACAAAAATAATAAAATTAGCAACAATAACCGAAAAATGGTCACAGTTTGACCGAATTCCTAGGTTTTTCTCAAATGTCCATAATTTTTCAAACTGGATTAGATATATATTTTTTTCTGACTTTTCTCATGATGGTTACAATCATCCCTGTCACCCCGTTTAGGTTTGACGTTCCGTTTTGGGACACCCTGAATATACTTTAGCTATGCTTGATAATGTTTTGCAACATGATAATATTGACGTCCATTCAATAATATTATCAAATTATCGCTGTATTAATATACAAAACAATAAAATAATTCGAACCTTTCAGAAACGAAACCTGTGCTTCAGGCTATCACAAGCATGCCACCAAACATTCAAAGCCAGACTCTTACTCTTCAACACAATACAAAACAAGTGGACACTAGGAACACCAAAAAAATTACTTCATAAAATAACTATTAGTATGGGAAATATAATGATAATCTGTATGTCAACAATAGGAGTAATTCGGTGGATTGGTGTGAGAAAATATATGAACGAATCATATTGGTCTAATTTAAACTGGTGTTGAACATTAATAGATATTGAAGAGTCATATAGTCAATTATTGTACTGAAAATTATATCAACTACTAGTTTTTGCCCGCCACTTCGTCCGCGTTAATTTGATCATTGGTAATATATGTATAGCTGACCGGGCGAACTCTATTCCGTCTTAAATAACCTGGTATTCGTATTTATTTCCTGTTTTAATCGAACAGAATGATTGACATATTAGTTACTTGTCAAATCTAATGTCAAAAAAAACGTTT
>DVQO01000882.1:0-12511 GCA_018231785.1 Danaus gilippus | reverse complement strand
TCGGCCTGTGGGGCACCTAGGCGCCCCAAATAAGTGGAGACCGCTGTTTAAATAAACAGTCGTCCGTCGCCGGAGTTGCGGTAGTCACACAGTTCCCGCGACACCGACATTGGCGGTGAAGAGGACTCCCTCTTCGGGGGGTTTTTAGTGAGTAGAAATCTCATATGCCCCGGCCGTGTTCCCTACGCGGCCCGAAGTCGTTCGAAGATTTTCCCTCCGTGAACAAAAAAAATTAAAACGAAATATGTCTAAATCATCATCATGAAGTGTCCATGATTTCTAATTAATAGAGTAATAGATTGTTCAATAATATTCCGAGGAATGAAAATATTGCCCGGGTTTTTAGTCCAAATATCTCTTATGTTTAGTTAAAAGAAAACGTTTTGATTTTATTATTTTTTACATTTTTCTCATTTACAGATTATGGATTGTCTTCCTATTATTGTTCTATAAAGATACTAAAATAATTACGTATGTATATGACTGTCATAATACATAGTTATATTTCTATGCCTTAAGATTTTTATAGTACTTAATCTAACCCTGAAATAAATCTTCTTGAAAATGTTTACTCAATCCTATGATTAAATATGTGTTTTTGTTTATCCTTAGTAAACGAGTAGGCGAGATTTTTAATTAGAAGGAATCACTCTAACAGATGTTTATTTAGTACCCTGTTAAATGTTAATTTATTTTTCAATTACTTAACTGAATCATTGAAACATAAATGAAAAATTACTAATTACTTATTACTGCTTTAATTTTGTTTGAAGCCTCGAAAACCTATAGACATCAGTTATTTCGTTTATAAAGGCGAATTCGCTCTTTTATTCAAATGTTTAGAAATAAGTAATTTCCAACACAAATCTAAAATGTATATGTAAAATATTTTTTAATTATAATTTGTAAATGTTTCAAGTAAAGCTAATATTAATATTCTGTGAAGAGATATCACGTGAAATTACTACTTTTGCCGTAAGTTAAACTCATTTTAAAGCGTGTAGAATTATCTTTCCCAGAAAATATAATACCGTGGTTATAAAGGGTATAAACCACGGGCTTGAATATTATGATAATACAATGTTCGGACTTACTTAATTCTTTTATTTATAAATGCTATGTAATGTTTTTTACCTCAAATGATAACAGACTTATAATGTTTTATTATATTTTGTTATTTTATAGTATATTAAACTATTTAAAAATCTATATGGTAAAAAAATTATCTAGCACAGTTAAGGTTACTCTCAAATCAGATGATTGCCTCTTATATGATATTTCTTTTTAAAAACTGAAAACTTTGAAATGCTTATCTAGTTAAATGATATGTTATATAAAATTCACGAAAAAATGCCGAACAGGAAAATTGGATAAGCAAACTTAGAATTAGATAGAGAACTCACGTACCAAAAGAATTGCTTTCCTCTAGTATTTGCACTAACTTACTTACTGAATGTATGTGAAGTTAAACTGCACATCCGGATAATAGTGCAGCGAAACATGTTTTATTTTAAGGTCAACTTTCACTAAGCGAGCACTGTTAATATATCGCTAATCAGCTAATGCTAGTCTGCCTAAATATCGCTTTTTAAATAATATTTTTACTATGAAAAGTTTAATAGTAAACGTTCATTCTTTAAATATTAAAACTTATGAGAAAAAATAATACATTGGGATGAATTTAAATAATGCAATTTTTTCTTAAATTTTAAACATTGACATTTTAAAACCACACGTTATGTTTCGAAATAAATCAAGAAAACACGTCACGATGCTGGAATCTTCATAAATCTCAACGTTGAGACTCTTTTGTCTTTGTCTCTTTTGCAAATTGGCTTTACCACAAGGGTGATATTACAATATCAAAGTAAGGTAATTTATACAAAAGTTGTAGTTATAAAAGTTAATTTAGCTTAAAATATCGATAGCTACTTTGTTATGATTCGGCTACAGTAAAGCGGAAATATAATAAGGTTGGTCATTAAACAGTAAGGGCAATTCTCTAGGGTGTATAATTTTTCTATCATTAATTTTAACCTTTACAAAAACATTGATTAATGCGTACTAATAATTATGTATTGAGAGACAGTATACCTTTTAATGGGCATACTTACTTATAGATTAAATAAATGAAATCTTAATTTTAAGTAAGGGAACCGAAACGTTGAGATCGTGTTGATACAAAATAATAAAAAACGCGAAGTACCCGGAAAACTTCGATTCCTTTAAATGTCTTCGTTTATTTCATTTTCAAATAATATTTTTCTGATGTGGACTCTAAATTTTATAAGACCAAGGTAAATGACTGAAGATATACTATATAATAATGTTACAATTCTAGTGACAATTTTAATACCGAAGAGTATCTTTCTCTTAGTAACTAAAGTATCAAATTTTATTCAAACACAAAAAACTAATAATAATAACACTAACACTTAAGGTTTATTCTTGTTACCTCGAAAATTATTATAATATTTTAGGGGTTCCTTACCTTTAGTCTAACATACTGAATACTAACAAAATGAATATATAATTAATCCTTACTGGTATATGTATGAAACTATTTAATTATACTCTACGAATATAAGTAAATACAATATTTCATATTATTAAAAAGTTATAGGTAAAGATATGATAGTTTATATTGTTATTTATTATTATTTGATATTTAATGGGAATACAAGCAAAATAAAATAAAATTAAACTTTATTTCCCCCACTAAACATATTTATACAGTTAATTTTAAGTATTAATTTATAATGAAAAGGAGAAACGTTTTATAGGGGTATTCTATTCTAAATTTTTTCATAACTTTCCCTTTAAAAGTCCTATGTTTCTTTGTTGGTATAAAAATGAGCTACCATACACAAAACCATTACTTTGATACTTTTATAGTGAATATTGTTTTATTATTACCTATCATAAAAAGAAGTTTCAGAAACAATTGTAAGAAAATATCTTAATAATTAGCTACAACAATTTAAACTTTTCAAAGGTATTCATAATTATTTTATTTACTAAATTTATCTGTTATACAAATCCTATACTCACAAACACAAAGGTATTCGTTAAATGTAAGGGGTTAGCAAATTGTTTTATGTTTTCATCTTTTTTACAGTTTTCATCCTGCTAATGTATTACTGATTAAATTATTCCTATTTAAAGATATTTAAATAAAAAGAAATCACTTACAAAGGAGAAAGTAATTAACTTAGATGTGTTATCAATAAATATCATAACAAAATTTTCATTTATTAGGGGTTATTATTTAATATATCCCTATTTGTTGTAAAATAACAGAGGAAAATTAAACGGAAGTACAAACTCACCAGGATACTTGGAAACAGCTTTTCACTGAAGCAACCGATGTCATCTGCTGTCCATTTGAAATGTATAATAGGCTGTATTTATAGGAAGACGACATTTCTCAAATCGCCCCATTAATTCTTAATGGAGCAACGGGGCAACATTTCATCTGTTTGGCTGCACACCAGGCTTCGCCGCAGAGCTATTTTCGGTAGCGTATCCGAAAATTTATAACTATGAGTTACATCTAAATCTTTGGGTAGCGCAGTAAGTGGAATTTATTGTCGCCATACGCTCTACTTATTTCTTTGAAATATAAGCTTCATATTGAATTTATATATTTTTGCAACAGCTGTATTGAGATCGATTATAACTTATGTCTTGTAAATTGTTTCGGTTATCGTTCTCCTTTTCAGGTATTTTAATATAATTCTATTATATTTGTAACTCATGTCAAAACGTATGAAAATAATAAAACAAGAAGAACATTTCTTTTACTAAGGGATTCGTTAGACCTCAAAATGTAAAGTCCATTGACAATTATTTTCGACTTTGAATGTCAATATCTTTCATCATCGTCTGTCGGCAACTTACAAAAGTATTAAGTAATTAGAGTAACATTAATATTAAATCTACTAATAAAAGGGTTTTATAAATTATAAGAAATTATTCCAGTGAGTATATTACGAGTATTAACGACAATCGATTGTATTTGGCCATGGAACGCTATATTTTGAGAAAATACCCGTTATGATTTATATTTTAATTGTATATTTTTCAATTGAAAGGATTTTTTGATTTAAACACAAATAAAATACATTTTATGAACATATAGACAATTAACATTATTAACCATTTTAATATAACATATAAAACTAGGATTTCTTAATATTCTATTAAATAATTTTAAAAGTTTAAACAAACAAAAAGAAAAAATATATGGAACTTGAAGAAATTATGAAGTATGAAGAAATGATGCAATTTAAAAACTTAAATTAATCTGCTTTAAGTTCTGAAGTAAATTATAAAATTGCTCGACGCTGTGCAATTAATCTTATGGAAGAGCGTTATTAGAAAGTTTCCAAATCCCTTGATTTTCTATGTTCCTTCTTTATTTTAGTCTCTTTTATGTATTACGATATTATATGTTCCTTCTTTATTTTAGTCTCTTTTATATACTTATATTACGATATTTAATGGCAAATTTTTAATTTGATAGAAAATATGTAGACTTATATTATACCTTATTAATTTTATTGTAAGCGTTTTTTTATGACAAGAAATATCTCGTTGGTAATTTCCGAATATATGTATGGTAAATACACATACATAATATATATCTTACAAATCATATGCCATCTGGATTATAGTGAAATTAATCGAAACATCACAAAAATTCTATTTGGTTCTTTTAATTATGTATTATTTTAGCTATGTTATTAGATTTTTGACGATTCTTTTACTAAAAATGTTAAGGACAAGCCTGACTTTTTAGTAAGGCAAGGAAATATTTCACCATCTTGCTTTAAAGTTCAGTCACGTCTTTTAAAAACGCTCTTCTGTGTGCATATTTTCGCTTCCTTTTGTCTAGACGTTTCTTGAAAGGTTTTCTAAAAATAGAACTATCTCCTTTGTCTTGAAACGTTATTTGATGACGGATAACTATTGTATTTCGAATTGGGGTTTTCGAACACGCTTTTAATAAAGCGTGTATATTAATGCTATTTTCTTGTTTTCAAACTAAAATGTAACATCATTCATCGACATATCACTGATTGCTAAAATACGTTTTGTACAACAGTTTTAGATATTTTGGACAAAACCAAGTTTGGACTACATATGTTTATTTTTATTTTTAAATACATAGGTATATGTTTTACCTTAAATTTATAATAATTTTTCGATACTAATTATAGATCCAGTTTACTAAATTCAAGTTGTCCCAAGTGTCTTTTAAAGTAACTTTTGTAATATTTACAATAAAATATTGAATTTTGAAATTGATAATTTTACTGTAAAATTTCCTTTGTAAGAAATCTTTATAGAATTAATCGTTTGTGGTATATTTTAACTGCTATGACAAAAAAGCGAAGCACCAAAATTTTGTTTTATTTTTCTAACATGATATGGAGTATTTAATTACAATATTAAAGACAGTAAACGGAATATTATTTTCTAGAGACGCGGTTTTTGATAATATTGTACTTTAGGTTTCGATAAATTTTTCATGCTGATAAAGTGTTTTCTTTTCGTTATTATAAGGTAATAAACGAACCAAAAATAGATTGCGATTTCTCAAAAATTATATTGACCACTTTTTAATATTTAACTCATTTTATATTTTTAAAAGTGAAGTACACAACCACAATTTTGTTCATGATCATTTAATTATTATCATTTTGTGAGTTAAATATGATCTACTAACCACAATGGTATAGTGAATAAATGTTTATCTTTTATTTGTTGCTGTCTGCTTATTTCAAAGTTCGATAATGTAACAAAAACTCAGAGTCTAAAGATATTATTTACGACGATAAGGTTCGTTTCTCCCAGCTTCACAGACCATTATGCAACAAAAATGATGACTATTTCAAAACATTTTAGGAAAAATGTTAGCTTTTCATAAAAGCGGGTCTCTTTTTCGAAACTCTTTCAAGCCTAACTGATCTAAAATATGTGTATAAGGTGATAAATAACGTTATCAGAAAGAAAACGCTTTCAAGATTTTTAAAATAATTTACTGATATATATTTAAGGAAATAATTATAGTGAACTGACTTCTAATTTAATAAAATGGGAGCGCTCATACATTGGTTGTTGTTTTGATCACATAATGAATAGTGTCTCTCATTGCTAATATTAATTCGAAAGGAAGGTATGGCCACAATTACCGTTTTGAATATTTGTTTCATCGATAACATTTCTGTGTTCAACTGTTTGCTAAATTTAATATATTTAATATACAATTTTGTAATTTTGATAATACCTACTACGTGCATAATATTATAAATGAATGATTATTTAAATGACGTCATTTTTACTGCGTCTATCTTTTGTTTTGTTGGTACTCCGTAGGATTACGTCAGTAGACATAATTTCCCTTACTTTTTGTGGTAAAACATATGTACTTATTACATATTTGCCTTAATTTTGAATCTGGATTTATTTATTTGAGATATTATTGTGGTGTTGTTTTACTGCATTTTTCTCAAGAAATTATTCCAACCAAAAAATGTTTTTTTTTTTTCATATACAGTATGTATAAATCTTAATTTATTATTGTAAATATTTTCACTTTTTTCTACTAATTGACTGGCTTTTCTTGACAGAAACCCATTCCTTTAAATGGAATAGTAATAGCTTACTCGTCGACTAATTACACCAACATGTGATAATAGTCATTAAGTGTTTACATGTGTTTTCATTGAATAAGTCTTGGTAAATGTTTTTTTTTCACCTTTACCTATAGTACTGCATTTAAAAGAGTAAGTAAAACATTCTTACTTTAAAAATACAATAGTTTTAATAAACATGTAGTAACATATTATACAAATTACACACGAATGTGACACGGGTCAGTTTAAGTCTTAAGATCTTAATTTGAATGATAATACAATTCTCAATTTCAATTATGTCAAGGAAGTCTATTCTATTAAAGACAATTAAATAAGTAAGTAAACTGGTCTTCACAGCAAGTATTTGAATATTTAAATTTTATTTACAAAGCCTCAACCAAGACAGCAATCTAAGGAAACCTTAGTGAAAGTTTTAAATTAATTAGAAAATTTAAATCTTGAAACATCAAACGACGGCGTTGTTTCAAAATTTTGTAATAAATTTGTGGGAAACCATTGTAGGTATAATTTATGACGATAACTCCTTTTAATTCTCTTCTTTCGGTTATTGTAATAATTGTTATATTAAATGTCCCGACCCGTTACTTTGAGGAGGAGGTAAAATTAAAACTCAAAACATATTGTACCCTGAATTATTCTTTTTATCGTGACCTTATTTACATGCAAATTATTTCTTACCTTATGTTTAACAAAAAGATAGGCAAACGACAGATTACATGCCAATAAAATATATTCTCATGAACATGATATTATATCAATATAAAAATAAGTACCATTGAATATGTGTTTATGTAATAAAATTATACGTCACGCTTAGAGAATGCTGGCTTATTATAAAAAGACAAAACTAGAAGAAAAAGATCAATACAAAGGTCTATGATTAGAATTTATCTTCGAGTTCTCTTGAAAATGAAGACGTATACAAAAGTCTTACACTAACCAATAAATCTCAATAAAAGATTCATTCGCTATGAGGTAGTATTCGCTATTACTGGATATGAGGTAGCATTGAGCATGGAAAATCACTTGTAAAATCGATATAAGTTGAGTATGATGATATAATTTCACTTCAACTGATTGTAAATTCAAATTTATGCATATAAAAAAAAACTTGCTTATGTATAAATAAACCTGAATATTCTTAACTTAAATTGCAGTCCAGCATATCTATTTACTTTGATTTAAATTATATTCTGTAAACAATATCAAAAAGCGGAAATATTACCAACAGGACGCATGCAAATGGTATTTGAATTGCGACAACGCCAAACTCGCCTTGAGGGGAAACACTTCTATAAGATTAGTTGCAAGATGCTCTCCGTTGAATCAATATTTACTAAGCTGAACCAGAACGTAGTATCAAGTGCGTTTATTTTTCAACGTTCAGCGTGTTCGCTTGCAGACTTATTGCCAAGAAGACGTATTTATACGCGGGATATTGTTCTGTTACTTTTCTGTTTTTTGAATACTTCTATAATCTTGTGTTTTGGTAATCTTTAATGTGTTTGAAATTGCACAAAACTTATTATTATTTATTAGTATAAGAGATACAATATTTGAAACACCAATCAATTATTTAATAAAATCAACCTTTGTCTTCGTTTGCTATTTATTTTTTTTTCAACCTTCATTACCATAAAATCATTTACTATTCAGTCCAGTTTTGACTATATAAACTTTTACTTGTTAAGGACCTTTGATTTTACAATCACTTGAATTTTATCCATTTATATTGTTTAGTAGTCAGATTTTGTGCTTAAAGTACATGATACATTTTAAAAGGCAATAGAAACACCTAACGACATTATCCAAAAATTATACAAATTTTACTAAAGTAGTTGTTATAAGTACCTTTTCTTTTAGTAAAACTTTAAAAAAATAGATCATTCAAACGCTTACAATAATGACTTTTTTCTAAAAAAACTACTAAATATTTTAGAGGTTGTGTATCCTGAAAGGAAAAACACGTTGCCTTTAGAGGATCACTTTTTTGTCCGTCCGTCTGTCCACTTTTTATCCTTTTGCATCTGTAGATTCGAGTTTCATTTTGTTCAAGATGTGGAAAAATTAAACTTTTGAGTAAATGTTAAAAGAAAACATATTTTAATTTCTTCATACGAAAACAAGTAAGAGGAAAAATTTGTAACTTAACATTTTTAATTGTAAATTGATTGTTGTACGAAACTTACTGAAGATGTTTTCGAAATGAATTTGTCTTTTGTTTGTGGAAAATGGATTGAAAATTTATCACACTTTCTACGTTTCTTGCTTGGTTTGTCTGAGTTCCTCAGTATCGTTACTAACACATACCGAATTGCTCTGAACATTTTTCCTGTTACAATGAAACACATGAACTGAAATATTAAATAACTGAAACAAAATTTGTTATAGTTCACTTTAAATTGCAAAAGAAATATTTTGTTGCGTTGTCTTGTTAATTTTGATATATCAGTCATATTCTAAAGCCACTTTAAGCTGAAAGAGTGCAAAATGTGTTTTATTACACAAATGTCGAAAAAAAACTGTTTATATCAGTAATAATGAATGTTGCTGATTATGGCTCAATCTAAGTACTTTTTGTTAAACAGTATATATTCACATTAGGTAATTGATATTTGGATTAACCTTTAAATTTAAGTTTAAATTTAAAAAAAGATATTTATAAAATCTAGATCTTTTAATAATTTAAAAATCTATAATTACTTTTGTATACTTTCAGGAACGTCATAATACTAATACCAAATAGAAAACAAAACTTGTCTCATTAATTGTTTCTTTAATGTGCCTAGACAGTTTTTAAATGTGAGACATTTTTTTAGCATATTATTTTGCCTAACAACGAAATCCAAAAAGTTTATTGACGCTTCGTTAAAGTAGAGGCTAGGGATTATACGGATGAGACGCTGATTTAGAGTGTTCGTTGCATCCAACATAGGTACAGTTAAAATGTACCTTTGAAACTTCGTTACGATCAGCGATAAAACTTTTGAATCACGTGTTTGGAACTTCAGTGCACTACTAAGCAAACAAGGCAATAAAACCCTTTTCTTTATAATAAAATTAAAACCTGGACTGTTTGTATTGCAATATGTTTAATGGCGAATGGAAGGAAATTGAATATAAATAGAATATCATTTTGTTTGGTATTTAATCTTGCATAAAAATTATGTACTCTTAAAGTTTTCAGTATGGACTACACTATATTATGCTTTGAATATTGGTTATCTATGGAGTTGTAAGTAAAATTAATGCTCCCGAATTTAAAATTACATTTCATATTTTTCATCTATAGCCATAATTACTCCACAAGTAAGGAAAAAACTTTCTTAAATATAAAATATAGAAAAGTTTTGAAATAAAGCAATTACCTCAATCGCTAGGTCAGAACCTATTGTTAAATTAATGGCATAGAGGCGCCTACAATGCTGCTCTAATATGGCGTTTCGCTATATCGTACGATTTGTGTTGCGATATAATAGTATGGGCTTAAATACTGCATTAAGGCATAATCACACCCCTAATGGTTTAATTTAGATTTGAAACATTACATTTGGTTAGTATTCGTAAAGGATGTGTCCTAAATAATATAATATAATGTCAAATTCATTATTTTGATACTATCTTTGGATATATTATAAAGATTTTAACACATTTTAACTACAACTTTACAAAGGCAAAAATATCCTTAAAGAAGAAACACTATTATAACAGTAATATTTTAAAGAACTACTAGCTACGAAACATAATATTATTTATTTAATATAAAAACCCTCAAGGATATTAACCTTTTTTTTATTTAACAAATATTGCAAAAGAATAAATAACATAAATGATCTACGTCTTCCAACTATGGTTCGTCAATCTCACTTCAAGCACACTCCAGGTCGTTGTTAATTCTTGTCTAATAAACTAGGGAAAGTGCTATGTCGACGATCCTAAAACATGGCAGAGTGATGATCTGGATGCATGTTAAGAGGCTCTAGAGGTGAGAGGGTTTTTATATGAATTAAATGCACGCCAATGTAGATGTCTTTGTACATCATTCCTTTTGTTACCAGTATAGTATTTATGGTTCATATAGGTGGTGAAAAAAAAACGAAGCCCGATTCGTTACAATTCCTGAAACGCTTTCCATTGCTAAAAGTACTCTCTAGACGAACTCAAACTTACACACGAAAGAAAGGACTGAAACTGAAAGCAGAAAAGTAGAGGTAGCCAGGATGAAAAGATATCTATCACATTCATGAATAAGACGAAACCTAATAGTTTATATGAAACACTATATTTGTTTTGAGATAAAACTCATTAAATATTTATGTTTATTTTTATATGACCGTCATCAATGAAAAATACCAAAATAACTTGAAAATTGCTGAAATTCTAAATTCTTATAAAATCGCATGGCTAATAAATAAACAAAAACGTTGAAAAGGTTTTATAACCCTTGGTTTATTTATTTTAGAATAATGATTAATTTTATAACAAATATATAAAACAATAAATATTATTATAAGCAAAGTTACAACATTAAAATCAAAGTCCTCCAACCACTTAATAAGAAGAAAAATAATTAATTTCCACATTTGTTTATTAGATAAAATTGCTCTGTATGTAATAAATGATTACCAAATTACAAATGTGTAAATAACGATAATTCTCAAAGGAAAAACCGAATATAAACTAAATAAAAGCATGACTAGTGTTTCTTATTTAGTAAATGAAAGTGAACGAATGAACTTTGCTACTGCATTGCGCCAACTCTCGTATGTCAAAGACTTTCGTCTGTACGTTCAGTTTTACGAATTAAACTCGTTTACAGAGCTTATTCGTCTGAAATGCAAATCCGACCACCTCTAAAACAATTATTCCCTACATTTGTTGTTATTTAAAACATAAAAGTAATAGAAATATTGAGTAAACAGTGTTAAAATATTTTCATTTGGTCAAAGTCCATATGTTTTAAAGACTTTTATTTGCAAAGTAAATTTCTTTTTATATATAGGTAAGGATATATATTCAAGTGATACCTGCTTGATGTATTTTTTTTTTCCTAAAGAAAATTGAAAATTAAATAATTTGAGTACATTTATCTCCCAACAAGGTTTTGTAACATATAAAATATTTTATGTGATATTTATGTATCATATGAATTATTTTTTGTATTTTAGTTAAAGCTAGTTTGTTTTAAGGAACTTAACTTTTTAATTATTAACATCTAAATTTGATTATTTTTTGTTTCAAATATTAACAAAATATGATTTCAACATTAATATTGGAAATAACATCGTAGTAAAAAGATCTTAACATTTCGATGACTTTTTGTTTAGTGTATAATATAACTGTTTTCAAACTTTATCACTTATCGTATGTATTTCTAAACGAATATCATGAAAACTATTGGATGAATATTTTGTAAATACATATATTATTATATTTACATATATGTTGTAAACATAACTAAATTACTAGTTATACTAAACAAGCTCAGAATATTTACCCATTGCAATTAAATTGTCGTATAGAGATAGTCTCAAAATAGATAGCGATTTGTAATATTGTCTATAGCAATTTCAATTTCATCAAGAGATCCCCTCCATGAATAGTAAAACAGATTAATAACAAGGATTATGATATAGAAATTTTAATCAATTCAATGTAACATACTGACGTTAAATATATCATTAAAAATATTACAATAAATTTTTTCAGTAGCATTTAGTTTCAATACTTTTGACAAATTGACTATTACGTATTGTTAGTAATAATTATTTATAATGATTTAAATGTTTATCTACTTCACAATTCTAAGCTTCACGTTATTTATATTCCAATATTTATTGGGAATTCTT